>JAJMCU010000033.1:0-113770 GCA_030573135.1 Clavispora asparagi
AAACTTGTGTTGTGACAGTGGTTGAACCTCATACTGCGACTACCACTACCGTTTTCACCAACAGTGAATATTCTGTTGCAGGCACTTACACTCCAA
The DNA here is from genome assembly GCA_030573135.1 of Clavispora asparagi. Classification (NCBI taxonomy): domain Eukaryota; kingdom Fungi; phylum Ascomycota; class Pichiomycetes; order Serinales; family Metschnikowiaceae; genus Clavispora; species Clavispora asparagi. The sequence goes on from JAJMCU010000033.1 coordinate 97, forward strand.
CTGACTGTAACAATAAAGAAACTTGTGTTGTGACAGTGGTGGAGCCCCATACTGTCATTACAACTACTGAATCCTCCTTACGCAGTAGCTTGTTTCTGTTTTATCCAAATGTGACATCGTCGATTGTGACAGTGTCCGGCTTATCGGATGTGGTGGTCACGAGCATTATTCCTTCATCAGTTGTGGAGGTAAGTGAACCATTACCGCTGATCCCAACCAGCGACTCATCCATTGCTATTGGTACTGTGGTCGATTCATCAAAAGCGTCTGTTAAGAGCACTTTTTCAACCTCAGATTTGCCTGATATTGATTCATCCGAAATACTGACTTCGAGTGCCTTATGCTTCAATGGCGAGTGTGATACAACTTATTCATCAGGAAATACTGTTGTCAAGACCACAGCCACCGGTCACAAAGAATCGACATTGACGTCTGTTTTCACTTCATCTTCGTTTGCCAATGATGCACCTACTCACGTTGCCAGTGCCAAATCCAATCCTGGCGTCGGCTCCAATTTAAATTCTAAAACCAACTCTAGTGCCAAATTCAATTCATTCCATTCTTCGGACCATGGTTCCAGCTCTGGCTCAACATCTGGAGCCAGTCCGGTCGTTAGCACCCCTGGAGTAATTCAAACATTAAACGAAGGCGCTAGTAATCAAAATAGCGTGGGCTTTTCAATCTTAGCTATTGTTCTCGCTTACTTCATCTAGTGGACTCACATCAACTATTTTCGAATCTTCCTTTTCTTTGAATTTCTTTTATGATCTGCTACTGCTGCATATCTCATGGCTTATAGATCAACACATAATTAATTGATACATTATAAATAAAGTATTTCATTACCTTCTGACTTAAAAAGACTGCAAAATTCGAGGTTTTAATTGTGATGAACGAAAAAGAATAACAAACAAGCTTTTACTGGGCATAAACGTTTAGAACCTAAGAAAAAAGTCTGTAGGTTTGGTGAGCCCAGAACGCGAGTTTAGACCTGGTATAGAAGCAATTACTTTATTGAGAGGGCCCTATTAATATTTATGAAATGATACACAGGCCAAATTTTTTTTTTTTATTTATAAATTCTTGATTGTCAGAAGTGGCATGAAAGACCCATAGCCCATCGAAATCTACTTACTTAAATTGCTAGATTAATGTTACAAGCTTTTACACTCGACGCCATCAGAAAAAGGTCGCTTATAGAATCTGAAACAATCATTCATGAGTAAGCGCCATATAGCTATTGACTTTCAAATCCAATTACAGAGATCACGCTCTATCTTACACAAATGTACAGGGTGTCAGCAGCAGCAAGAAATTTGGGTACTCCCTAACATAATTAGAGGGATCGGCTATGCACGTCGTGGAGAAGAGCAATTTTCAAGATCGTCTGCGCGGATCCTTACGTACTTGGAAATCAGTAATTTTTCCTTGTCGTAAAGAGAACAGTTGAATTTTCACATCGTTGGAGATAATGTCAAACTTAAGACATAATTTCTTCTTTGAAATTGGATGATATGCATGTTCATGATTACTTTCAAGTCCTCTTTACATAGTTTTTTTTAAGCACAGTGCACCTTGGATATCTTTTCTTCATGCCCAAAATCTAATATTTCTTCGGAAATGTCGCCCTTCCAATGCTCTGTCATTTCAAATTTTGTATTTTACCATGCTGGATTCCCTGTTCAATCCAACGGATAATGCTTTCTATCATTGTCAATAATAATTGAGAAGGGTTTTGTTGCAACTGTTTACGGCTATCCTTTGGTTTCCAACACTTACCAGTTGTTCTTTAGGGAGGTACTGCCCTCAATTCGCCCACTTTCGACCTTTCCCCATTATTTTTTAGAATTTCCTCTCGGCTTCTTTCCTTCCGTATATTCTTTTTCAAAGATGTAGCGATGATTTTTGGCGGATCATATTCATTACTCTTCAAAGTTTGAGAATCAGCTACTATAGTCAACATTTATTCTTTACATTCGGTTTTGGGCTTTCGTTCAATATATGACCACAAGTGAATTTGAGCTGTTTCCAAAACACTTAATGAAGTTCATAATATTCTAACCTATAAAATATTAACAAAATTTGATCAATGATATTTTTTAAGGAGTAGTTTGCATCGAAAAATCATCAACTGTTGGTTAAATGGCACTTTATTAACAGCGACAACTCTATAGATTATTATCACGAGAAGTGAAGATATTCCAAAATTGAATTCGAAAGTGAATAGGTCACGCTTTCTAATACTTTTTCAATTGTAAAGGAAAAGCAAGAAAATTTTGCTAGTGTAATTTAGCTTTTAACTTAATTGGCTAGTGGTATATCCCACGTCACAAGAGTGTTTTACTGAGATGTGTGGGCGAATGTTGAAGTTTCCCAGTAGATTCTAGAAGTTTCTCAATAGACTGCTCTAAAGCGTCTTTAAGGACATTAGATTTCTCCATAGTTTGTTGTCTGAGTCGCGTGTTTGCTTATCTAGATTATTCAAGGTCTTAATAATTCTCTCTCTGAATATTTACCAATCACTGGGCAATCATCTCTATATATAGTGTCTTGAGCTTTCCGAAATGCTTATTAGCCATTCCATGAGTTTCCATCCGGGTGACCCTTTCAATGGCTCACATCGTTAATTAGGGCTAGCATTTAGATTATGAAATCCTTAATGTACTCTGAGAGATGTGCCGTTTGATGGCTGATTCACAAACTCAGTATATATAGAACAGTACTACATATATGTTCATATAAACTCACTAATCACATGCATATCTTGTCTATATAAGGAGACGATGCTCCTTATGTTGTACAGCATCGAGGATGTTTAAGATATCGAGATAGTTTGCGTTACAAAAAGCAATTATTTGTACCTGGTCTATTACGGATATATCTTCTGTTAAGTTGAATGATTGCCCTTTTAGTTCTAGCAGAATATCTGCTCGTTAAATAACTCAACACGTTTTGATTTAAAAGCTGGTAGTTATTTTATCTTCTAAAGCGAACAAAAAAACAGGAAGATAAGCACGTACTTGGTTGATACAAAACGAAAAATATTATGTGTTCCCACCATATCGATTTCGTCACATAGTAACTCGAAACTTTATACTATGTTAGCTGATTCAAACCCCAGATATATTTAGAGGGTGAATCAGTCACAATTACTTGTTATACTCTTAAAAAACCTTGGACTCTAATGCCAAGTCTCTGGCTATATTTCAACAGCATTGCATTTCAAATTGTTGTTTCTTTAAGTATATGATTTCAAAGCACTGGAGATATTGAAGGGAAAGAGAAAACTGGTCATTAGAATAGGACACGTTCTCTGATGTGAATTTCTTTCATCAGTGTAAAAGCGATAAAATTTCACCATTTCTGTCTGGAACACCTCTTGTTCGTAAATATGGATCTAAGTTGATGTAGTTCAAAGCTCGTTCATTCGAAAGTGCAATTTTCTCCATTAAATGGACTTTAGACTCCTCACTTGTAGAAGATTCAATCCATCTGATCGTTGATTCGATAAACTTTATAGTTAATTCATCTCTTTCCTTTTTAAGTTCATAGAATGTTTCATCAGCAGTCTTCCATTGACAGTTGAGAAATGTTGGTTCAATAAATGATGAAGGATCTTGGTCTGAACCACCAAGAGAGACAGGAATATATTTAGGATCAATGTGCTTTGTCAATTCTTCAATTGTTTTGGTAAAAAAGATTCTTTGTCGTAGGTAAGGTTTCATCCAATGCTCTAATATCTTCCACATTGCACTAAATATTCTGGGCGAATTGTGAATCTGTAGCATCTCAATAGAGTCTGGGAATGTCCTTTGAAATGCTTTAATGGCAAATTTGACTCCATGATAATCTGCATACTTCATTGTAAAACCGGAAAGGTCAATAATGAGGTGGAATTGGTCAACGCCTTTTCTGCTCTCCAGAAGTCTTAATCTTGCCCATTCAATATATAAGAGAATAACCTTCTCAAAATCAGCATCAGAACATCTCCCACGCATGTGTTGGGTGGCTTGAAAGTAAATTATTGGGCATCCTGATCTCGAATTGCCTCGAATATAGAACTCATTTCGGCGAAATACGTCAACTAGTGGTGACTTCTTTTGGTCAAAATAGAAGTGCGAATCTCCTCCAAAGAGGAGCTCATCCACATTATATTGAGACAGCCTCAAGTCAAGCACTTCAGTAATCCAGCTCAACGAAGGTCGAGCTTTGAAATCAAAAATTCTCAAAAATCGAAGGAAATAATTGTCAATGTTGTCGTTCCTGCTCAGGGCCCACAAACTCTTGTGCAAATTTTCTTTACCGTACTTTCTCATTGATTTATTCCCCTCAGGTTTACACAACGAAAAAATATCATCATATTCATAGCCCCCGGTTTCAAGAACATAGTAAATATTTTTAATATTGTCCCCTATGGATGTGTAAGAAGCGAGATAATCATCTGCAATCGCTGTTGATGTACCCTTGCTTGAGATACACAGTCCAAACTGTTCTGTTTGTTGAGCTTTAGTAACGGAACCACAAAGAAAATCGCCTTTTTCGATTGTTTCCAATGAAATGTTTATTGGATATCCGAAGGACTTAAGAAGAAAAGCCCAAACTTTTTTCAAAGCTATTTCCTGATCATTCTGAAGTGACCATATTCTTCCTTGACGCGAATACATATGGGTCTTTGTCAGATAATGATCAATATCAGAATCTCTCCTGAATTCCCCAGTGTAATTTACTTCTTTACAAAGGGGCTGAGAAACCTTCTTCTCGTCATGAATATCTGTAATTGGAAATTTTCGTAATTGCGTAGGTTCACCTGTTCTTTTGCGCGGGGTGGAATAGAGCTCTAATTCCCCGAAATGAAGCAGGGTGAGCATGGCTATATATGGGCCACTCTTCGTAATTACTTGAAATTAGGGAATATATACATATATATATTTATAGCAAACTCAAACGGAAGCTTGGCTACTTATCATCCTTGATTTCGTACTGAGTGCTTTAAGTAATTGAAGGCGGCGCGAACTTGAGAATGTAACCTGATCGGGAAATTTTAATATACGAAGCGTACGATCCAAGAAATTAAGAAAAGCCTCCTTAATTGATATCCTATTCTTTGTTGAATTTCCAATTGACTGTCCTAATTTGGCAAGCGCCCTTTTCCCAAGGTAATGTACCGGAATTGGATGTGAGAAGGGTTCAAATATCGGATGCATATGTAGTAAGTTACCTAAATAGGAAATATTTTCTTCTATCATACCCTCATGAATAAACTACCCTTGAATTATGCATATCCGTTGCTATGTTCCGTCCTCGATAACAATATCCATATTTGAGATCTACCAAGAAAAAGCCTCATTGTGGAGATACACTTCTTCGAACGAGTAGCCGGTGCCAGCTTCGCTGATAACGCTGGCCTGAAAATTGCTCATTACTTCATTGACTGCTTTTCGCATACTTGGACTGCCACTGGTCACAACCAAGTTCCTTCTGAGCAATTTTAGTTCTAGCGACCTCATCAAATACTCCACATTGAGTCTCTTGTAAAAAATAGAAATGGAAGGGTGGAGCTGTCTTTTCCGTGCCACTTCCTTTCCAATTGAGTCCCCCGCAAAAAGGCCAAAGCTAACCCGGTCCTCCATTAATTACGTAAGAGCTCATTATCACTACAAATCCTCTATGCATTTAAAAATCAAAAAAAAAGTCCACTCTCTGATTTCTCTGATTGTCTGCAGCAATTTGCTTCAAGTACGGAATTGTGGAGGAGATACCATTGTCTGTATCCACGAGAATCATCAAATTTGGTTTTATCTCTACTCGTTCCACCGTAAGGGCTGTCAACAAATACGCTCATCTTCAGTTCGGGGTTTTGTAGTAGATTATGAAGCTTCTTTGTCATTCCGCCACGGGGCATGATGATGAATTTCAATTGTTCTTCCTCCACTATACTGGTGATAGAAAATGGAAGGTTGTTGATCACTCCTAATGAGGGAAATCTGAGAAAGCAATGTTGACCTGGCTTTTCCATTTCAAGGTTTACACGTTGTCAATCGTGATAACTGTAACTGTCAAAAAAAGTGAGCAATTTAGATCCTTCTGGAGCTGAGAATGTGTCTTCCGGTATTCACGACACGAAATACTTTGGTATAGACCGTTTGCATTAGATTCCCGTATGATTTTGTTTCTCCATTGTCCACACCCATCGCACCAATCACTTCTTGAAAGAGACTACACCTGTTCGATCGTCATCTCCAGCACTCTACAAATTCTTGGAGCCCAAATAAATGTTGGCTCAATCAGTTCTGCTCAAAATCGACCCCTTTTTTTTAAATACGGATTGGCGTCTTCTACATCTCTACTGCCTGATACCCAAGCGGGACTGAATATAGGAATGTGTGGAACCGTTATCGCATTCTCGTGTGTGGATTCAAGCCCCGGATGTACTGATGTACCCAAGTCACATACCTCGTGGAACCCCATCATAGTACTTCCTATTGCGTTCTACCTCCTCCCCACCTCATAGATATCGAGCTAATTCACTGTTCCTAGCTGATATTGTTCTGCTCAATTACTCTGTTGGTTGTTATTTATCAATTCCATCTCGTTGACCTTCCCCGTTGTTGGTGGCAAGTTAATACCACTCTGAAGCTAGGAATACCCGCTGGATTCTGCTATTTATCGGTATGGCCATGAGCTTATCATATGTCACTATTTACAATGCGCACAATGGTCAGTCTTTGAAAATACCTAAGCCTGTTCATTTCCACAACCTTCAGAGCTTCAAAGGGTATTTGGTGGACTCGTTTTCCAGCCACATTTTGGATCGGCCAGAAAGCATATTTTTGCTAACGTCATTTGGCATCAAGTTCAATTTCCACATAATTAATGAGCTCAGTGAAGTATACCTATTTGATAAGCGCCTATTCAACCAAACCAACGATGAGGAGATCCTTGCAAAATATCTACAGCAAACTGAAGACTATCTATTCAAGCAACTAGAACCTAAATCGTTTTTCCGCATAGAATCATACCCTAGCAAAACCCTTCTTTCTCCAGGCGAGTTTTATAACAAGGCTCTGCTACTCGGCAGTCGGTCCCAGGAGTATGTCGCCAGATTTAGCACCCAGATAAACGTGATATTCAAGTCGTTTAACATTATTCTTCAATTCATTGCCAATTTGATAAGCGGGACGGAAAAAAACGTGAATAATCATCTCAACTACGTGAAGGTGCTAAATGCCAAATCTCTTCATGATTCTTGGAAGGTTCATTACAAAGAACTTCATTCACTATCCGCTGTGACATTCAAAAAAGCGCCACGGCTTCAGATTCACTTGACAAGCTATTTGGATGAAAAAAGATTGGCAGAGAGTGCTAAGGAGGTTAATACGATTCTACCTGAAATCATTGGGGTTTTCAATGGCTTCTTGACCTCTTTGAACGAAGCAAACGAGGAGAAAAATGGAGTGGATAAGCGTATTGAGCTGTTGAGAAAAGAGTCTATGGAGACATTCAAAGAGTTTGAGGTAACAAAAACCTCTAGTTTCTCTACTTTTGAATCCCTCAGCAAGGAATTGGCATCTACTGTTGTTTTGAATGATGACAGAAAAGCGAAAATTGTGACCGAAGCCGAAAAATTATTTGATGCATTGGCCTCATTTGCAAATTTTAAAGAAATTCTCTCGCATGAGGCAGTTCTGATTTTCCAGAGCGTGGCCAAAATGCAAATGAGTATGGTAGGAACCAGAACGGAAATGAAAAAGATCATGAGCGACAACTCGGTGAATGATCCAAATCAAAGCTGGAAGAGTAAAATTATTGATCAAAATGCAATAATGAAGGTTAGAGAGGCAGAAAACTTGCTCTCATTGACTGTTGATTTGCCGTTACTCTTTGGCTTTATGTTGGTCGAGAAAAGAAGGCAATATGAATGGTACGACTTTTTTTCAAAAGGCATTGTTGCCAATGTTCTGGAACAGCTCACGGGTATCATTGATCATGAAAAAATGTTTCAAAAATTATGGATCAAGAAATTTGGAAGTTTCATTCACTTACTCAATTCAAAGAGCGGAACAAGAGTCCAGGTTCCTTCGATCGATTTATCTATAGTCAACGGTGACAATAGTTTCAGATTGGACTCTATATTTTCCATATTGGGGGATGTGGAAGTTCAAAGAGATGATATCACATCATACATTGAAAATATCCGGAGTCATCATTTTGTGAATAATACAAAGTTTGCAAACCTTTTGGAGAAAAATTTTAAGGACTTGATGATTTCCACGGAGACTTTGAAGAAGATTACCAAGACTGTATCAAATCTCAGCTCAATAACATCAGGTGACGGCAAGGAAATTAGACTTGGTTTGTCTCATAGCCATTTGGTGGGTGAGAAAAGCAGTATTGAGCAAGATCTGGACTTAAATTTGATTAAGGATCTCCGTCACAGGATAAGAAAGCTTGAAGATTTACTTCATCAACAACAGTTCTCCAATCTCTCAAATTGGCCTGTGATTAAAGGCCCGGAGAATAGACCCGTCGATAATAACATGAGTATGCTACTTGTACCACAAATGGGTAAAAGCGTGACTGATCCCACGAAGCTATTGAAGGGGAAGCCAAAACTTCTCACGGACTCAAAAGGGATAAAGTTCAAACCGCTTGACACATCTGCTACTATTGACAAGCATTTGGATAACATTCGCCTCCGAAAGGAGAATAGTGAATTAACATCAGCTAATAAGCGCTTACAAGATGCAAATGACCGCCTCCAGAATGAAATTGCCGCACTAAAAGAAGCTCTTGAAAACGAAAAGAGAAGAAATGAGCAACTTGAAGTCAAACATGAGAAGATCTTATCTGATACAATTACTCATAATAGGGATTTTACTGACTCTCAAACAAAGATTATTGAGTCTCAAGCTGGTGAGTTGCAAGTGATGAAACAAACGTATGACCAGCAGACGTACCAAATGTATGATCTTCAAAGTAAATATGAAGTCATTCAGGAGGAAAAAAGATCTACTTCGGCGGAATATGAGATTGACAAGAAATTGTGGAATGAGGAAAGAGGAAAACTTCAAGATCAAGTTTTAGAACTTCGTCGAAGTTACGATAACATGACAGATCAATCGAGCACAAATCAAGAACTCGCACAGGAAATTTCTGATCTCACTGCAGAACTAAGCGATTTGAGAACATTTAAAACCGAATTGGTTTCGAATATGCAAGCAAAGGAGATTGAATTTTCTAATGAAAGAAGCAGTTTTGAGAAGCAAATTGACGATTTGAAACTCAAACTTGAGACCAATGGTGAGGATTACGAAAACTTGATGGAGATTGCGCAAACAAAAGAGAATCATTTTGAGCGCACGATTGCGAAAGCCGTCGACATGATGAGGAAATTGATCTTAATTGTCACCCATCTCATGACAAGAAACTACAAGTTCGTCGAAGAATTCTGCTTTGTACTCGAGTCAATGGGACTTCTTTTGGTCAAAGAAATGAATTCTGATACAGGGGTATTGGAGTTCAAGATTAAGAGAGTGAAAGGTTTGAAGTCTAAGAAAGTAGACAATGACAATAATGAAGAATTTTTCATGAGGTCGCATCATGTTCAATCTGATATTATCAATGAGCTTGGTAACTCCATAGCTTGGATAGGCTCTGTTGAGTTGCAATTGGAGATGAGGCCCCACTCGGCGGGTGAGAGTGATAAAGAGAGTACCGTCAATGAGTATGAACAAGAATTAAGCTCGTTGATCTCAGTGTTTGAACAGTACTTCTCTGACGCAAGTGGGGAGCCATCTCCTTTTACGGAATTTTTGAAAGAAATTTCGCTCAATGAACACTCCCAATCACGGGTTTATTCTCCTGTTGCAGACGTGAGCGAGATGTTCTTTTTAAGAGCAATTTCTAAAAGATTTAATGACGTCGAGGGGTTTGCCAAAAAATTGACGAAGGAAATCAAAAGCAAGAGCCATGAGAAGTCAAAGTTGATTGAAGCAGCAAAAAAGAAGATCGCCGTGAATAATTTTGAGGAGGGAGACTTAGTTCTTTTCCTTCCCACCCAAATTGAACGGAGCTCTGTTTCTGTGGACGGGAAGTATGTGACGCCCTGGACCGCGTTCAATATTGACGCTACTCATTACTTTTTGGATATCGACAAAAAGGCCAATTTTGGTAACGAGGAATGGTTTGTCGGTAGGATTACTGGTATTGAAAGGCGAGAGGTTACGGAAGAAAACGCGCAAGAGAAGGGGGAGAACCCGTTCCACTTGAATGCGGGTACATCCTGGTACATGGTTGAGACGAACTAAGCACAGAGTCAACCACTCTGAATCTAAAGAATTATGTGTATAGTACAGGTAGGGATATAGCGGAACTATTCCGGGACATTGTCAAATAAGTAGGAGACACTCTCTCCATTATGCAATCTTCTGATTGCCTCGGCAAGGGTAGGACTGATGTCCAAGAGTTCAAGCTTTGGACAAGCAGCCAATTTCTCATCCAACGGCAAAGAGTTGGTGCAAACGATCTTGTCGAGATTGGACTTGTTCAATTTCTCGATCGCGTTGCTAGAGAAGATGCCGTGGGTGACAATAGCTACCACTTTTTGTGCACCATTAGACAAAAGAACATCTGCTGCTTTGCAAAGCGTGCCACAAGTGTCAGCAATATCGTCAATCAACAAGCACAACTTGTTGGAAACGTCACCCACCAAAACCATCTTGGAAACCTCATTGGCCTTTTGTCTCTCCTTGTGGATCAACGCAAAGGGAACATCCAACTTGTCCGCAATGTATGCCACTCTCTTTGCTCCACCGGCATCAGGAGACACGATGGTTAACAGATCAGTAGCGTAGTTCTCAGTAATGAATCTCAACGCACTTGGCTCCGCGTACAAGTTGTCCACCGGCACACGGAAAAAACCCTGGATTTGGGAGGCATGCAAATCCAATGTTATCACATGGTCACAGCCGGAGGTTTGTAACAAGTTGGCAATCAACTTGGCGGTAATGGGGGCTCTGGACTTATCCTTCTTGTCTTGTCTGGCGTAAAAAAAATTGGGGATCACCGCGGTGATTCTTCTGGCCCCGCCAACACGACAGGCGTTGATTAAGAGGAGAAGTTCCATCAAATAATCGTTGATGTCGTTTTCGCCGAAACCGGTCTGGGTAATGTACACATCGTCATCTCTGACCGATTCACCCACTGCGACTGCAGTTTCTTTGTTACTGTATTGAAATGCACCAACTTTGGACACAGGAATAGCCAAGCGTGTGGCTATTAGTTCGGCGAGCTTTCTGTGGGAATTTCCCGAGATGACTCTGATGGAGTTGGCGGGGGAATGCATTGATGGAGTAGAGAAGACTAGAATAAATTTTTGTGCGGCCTGCACGTGGATCACCACTATCAACGGATTGCCAGGGTTAATTGGACATACAAGAGCGTAAGAAAAAAGAAACGTGACTGAAGATGAAAATCGAAAAGAAAAGAGAAAGCTGTCTTTGCAAAAGGGTGTCGATCACAGTCGGTTACCAAACTCTGCTACACTGTGTAAGAAGAATATCAATTATGCGAATCCATTCGTAGGACATGACTAAATGCAAGGTAATTATAGAACTGAAAGAACGGCGCCGTCTAACCTTAGACTAAAGCACACGTTGGCTCCAAGATCAATTACAAATCGGTAACACAACCCTTGGATGCGTCACTGACTAAGAGAGAGTACTTACGCAAAGTACCTCTGGTGTATCTTGGGGCAGGTGGGCTCCACAACTTCTTTCTCTCGGCCAAGATCTCCTGGTCCACCAACAAGTCGATAACGTTGTTTTCAGCATCAATGACAATAACATCACCGTCTTCCACCAACGCAATCGGACCACCCTCTGCAGCCTCAGGCACAATGTGGCCAATCAAGAAACCGTGCGAGCCACCGGAGAATCTGCCGTCGGTCAACAACGCAACGTCCTTACCCAAACCGTAACCCATCAACGCAGAAGAAGGCTTCAACATCTCGGGCATACCCGGACCACCCTTAGGGCCCTCGTATCTGATGACACACACGGTCTTCTCACCCTTCTTGATCTCGCCATTCTCCAACGCGGAGATGAAGGCGTGCTCCTCGTCGAAGACACGGGCCTTACCCTTGAAGTAAGTGCCCTCCTTACCGGTGATCTTGGCCACACAGGAGCCGGGTGCCAAAGTACCCTTAAGAATCTGCAAGTGGCCGCTAGGCTTCAATGGATTGGACAATGGTCTGATGATGTCTTGGCCCTGAGGCAATCCAGGCAACTTCTCCAAGTTCTCCTTGATGGTCTTACCAGTGACAGTGTACTGGTCACCGTCGATCAAGCCCTCAGCCAACAACATCTTCATCACCGCAGGAGTACCACCCACGGTCTGCAAGTCGGCCATGACGTACTTACCGGAAGGTCTGAAGTCCGACAACAATGGCGTGGTGTCAGAAAGTCTCTGGAAGTCGTCAACGGTGATCTCGATGCCCACGGAAGACGCAATGGCGATCATGTGCAACACGGCGTTGGTGGAGCCACCAGTGGCGATGATGTAGGTGATGGCGTTCTCGAACGACTTCTTGGTCATGATGTCCTTGGGCTTCAAGTCCAATTGCAACAAGTTCTTGATCGCCTCACCCACCGACGCACACTCCAACGCCTTTTCCTGAGAAACCGCAGGAGCGGAAGAGGAGTAAGGCAAGGTCATACCCATCACCTCAGCAGCGGACGCCATGGTGTTGGCTGTGTACATACCGCCACAGGCACCGGGACCGGGACAGGCGTGTTGCACCACATCGATTCTCTGTTCCTCGGTGATTTGGTTGGACAAGAACTGACCGTAGGACTGGAACGCAGAGATAATGTCGATCTTCTCGGGAATTTCGGCCGTGGCACCGCAAGAGGGCGAGCCGGGCAAAATGGTACCACCGTACACCATCAACGATGGTCTGTTGTGTCTACCCATGGCCATGAGCACACCCGGCATGTTCTTGTCACACGAAGGAATGGCAATGGACGCATCGTACATCTGGGCCATGATCAAGGTTTCGAAGGAGTCGGCAATGATTTCGCGCGATTGCAACGAGTACTTCATACCCTCGGTACCGTTGGTGATACCGTCAGAAACACCAATGGAGTTGAACTGCATACCCTTCAACCCTGCCTTGTCCACCGAAGCAGTACACTTGTGGTTCAATTCCATCAAGTGCATGTTACAAGGATTTCCACTCCACCACACGGAACCAACACCCACTTGGGCCTTGTGCATGTCCTCGGACGTGAAACCAGTTGCGTACAACATGGCCTGCGACGCACCTTGCGACATATCCTGGGTGACAATGGAGGAGTATTTGTTTAAGTTGTTTTCATATCTGGCGGCAGAAACAGAGAATTCTCTGGCTTGGGCAACAAGACGCTGCTTGGCCCCGAGTTTCTGGAAAAGACTCATTATGGTTTGAATGAATATTGCGCCTGGCGTTTCTTTTCTAATTTTTTTTTTTTTTTTTCAGTGACTCAACGCGGACTCTGTCCGGTACCGGGGGACCCAGTGTCCAATAGGCCGGGGGCCAAACGTAATGCCACCGCATCATGTGATCTGTTCACATGACTGTGTGTCACGTGTTTGACCCCCCAACCGGGCCGGTGCTGGAGCTGAACCGGCACCCCGGATATGGCCCAGGTGGGACTCCATTGGCGTATATGGCAGTGGGGATTGTGTCGGGGCGTGTACTCTGGGTTCATGAAACCCAAAGTGGATTCGTAATTTTTCCGCCCAAAAGGAGATAAGTCACTTTACCTTTCAGGCATGCGGTGGTTCTTATTTACCCCGGTTACGAGTGGGTACGACTGCTCAGTCCCAGATACACCCATTCCACCCAATTTCCCCATCGCCATATCCAACTGACACGAACGCTTAAATTTCGCCACTCAATCGCATTTTCACCTAATCCACAGAATAACGGTTGATGCCTCCCGTACAACCGTTTAATCCGGAGTGTCCCTATCCCGTTGGAGAGTTTTGGGAAGAAACGGACTCTGATGTGCGGGATAGCACGATTTCGGTTTCGGAGGCGGCACTGCGCCTAGTGAGGATGGATTTGGATGGAGCGGCGACCAGAAGACGGAGAAGTAGGCGAAGGGGCACCATGGAGGAGAGAGGGGATTCCAGTGGATCTAGAGTCCAGCCCTCAACTTCCAGAGCCTCAACTTCCAGAGCCTCAACTTCCAGAACTGAGCCGAGAACTGAACCTAGAACTCACAGAAATCGCGACGATAGACGGCACCGCAGGTCCAGAAGACGACCAGAAACATCGTCAGAGCAGTCACTCGGACAACCCAGACCCAAAAGTAGACCCCGTGGCAGGCCCAGGGTTGAATCTCCTCCGATCGAAGGTGTGGCGCTCGAAATCAGAGCCCTCCGTCTTCTTGAGTCGGCCGAGCGCCTCACTCGAGCTTCGCCCATCGAGATCTACAACCACATGATCCGCCCGCCGCCACGAGACGAATACGCCGCGTGCAAAGACCAAACCCCACCGTACCGGGCCCAACTCCACCGGTATCTCGACCTCGTGTCGTACGACGAGCGATTTGCCCCGGTTCTCCGGGTCAACCGATACTTGTTCAAAGGAGACCATGAATTGCGTGGCGCCATTGAGCGATTCAACCACTCCAACGTTTTGCCCAAAAAGACCAATCTCTGGGCCATTTCCCATGTGGATGACACTGAGTATGAGCAAATGGTGCCGGCGCTCATTCCCGAGGAACTGTACCGCCCGGGACCACTGTCGGGGGTCTAGATGGACGGTCTTTCCATATATAGCTCATGGATAAAATAAACACCGTATCCGGACCGTTATCGATTTTTGCTGTCGCTCTTGCAATTGTGCCACAATAGTGCGGATCCACACGAATTATACCAATCCGAGCAATGTGACTGGTTCCCTGGCGCCCCACCAATAACCACAAAATTAGTCACCATCTCCATGTAACCCAACCCCCATAATTCGCCCGTCCCGCCAATGGGGTATTCTCATCCTACCCAAATTCGGGTTCCCCGCTGGCGTCACCGCTCCTTTCTTCTCCACCCAAATGCGCGAGTCAAAAAATCCCATCATCTACTACTTGCCCCAAATGTCTGTCCCCGAAGGATTCACCAAAGTCACAGAAGATCTGCACAGATCCAGCGAACTCATCAACTCCAACCCCTACGGCCCCAACCCGGCCGATTTCTTGTCCAATGTCAACTCGTTTGAGTTGATCGAGTCCACCTTGAGAGAGGGTGAACAGTTCGCCAACGCCTTCTTTTCAACGGAAAAGAAGATCGAAATCGCCAAGGCATTGGACGATTTCGGTGTGGACTACATTGAGTTGACTTCCCCCGTTGCTTCCGAGCAGTCGAGAAAGGACTGCGAGGCCATTTGCAAGTTGGGGTTGAAGGCCAAGATCTTGACGCACATTAGATGCCACATGGACGACGCCAAGGTGGCGGTGGAAACCGGCGTGGACGGTGTGGATGTGGTGATTGGAACGTCGCAGTTTTTGAGACAGTACTCGCACGGCAAAGACATGTCGTACATCGCTCAGTCTGCGGTGGAGGTGATTGAGTTTGTCAAGTCCAAGGGTATCGAGATCCGGTTTTCGTCCGAAGACTCGTTCAGATCGGACTTGGTCGACTTGTTGAACATCTACAAGACCGTCGACAAGATCGGCGTCAACAGAGTGGGTATTGCCGACACCGTGGGCTGTGCCAACCCCAGACAGGTTTACGAGTTGGTGAGAACGTTGAAGTCGGTGGTGTCGTGCGACATCGAGTGCCACTTCCACAACGACACAGGCTGTGCCATTGCCAACGCCTACACTGCGTTGGAGGCCGGTGCCAAGTTGATTGACGTGGCGGTTTTGGGAATCGGCGAGAGAAATGGTATCACGCCCTTGGGCGCGTTGATGGCGAGAATGATCACCGCCAACAGAGACTACGTGTTGTCCAAGTACAAGTTGCACAAGTTAAGAGACTTGGAGAACTTGGTGGCGGAGGCGGTGCAGGTGAACATTCCGTTCAACAACCCCATCACCGGTTTCTGTGCCTTCACCCACAAGGCAGGTATCCACGCCAAGGCAATTTTGGCCAACCCTTCCACATACGAGATCTTGAGTCCTTCCGACTTTGGTTTGACGAGATACATTCACTTCGCCAACCGGTTGACCGGGTGGAATGCCATCAAGTCTCGGGTGGACCAGTTGAACTTGCACTTGACCGATGACCAGTGTAAGGAGGTGACCAACAAGATCAAGAAGTTGGGTGACGTGAGACAGTTGAATATTGATGATGTTGATTCCATAATCAAGGACTTCCACGCTGATGTTTCTGCTCCAGCGGAGTCGGAGACCACGGAGGATGCAAAGAGAAAGAGAATTTAGATATGGGCCAACAGGAATTGACTAAGAGAGGTGTAGACAGAGAGAGGCGTAGACGGAGAGAGAAAGGCGAGAGAGACTGTCCACGAAAAATCTACTGTCGGAAGAGTTTCATATGAAATTCTTCGCCGAGGAATAGGAACAATGTGCCAGCATTGTGTGCTCAGCTACATGTGCCATGAGGTATTAGGCGTCGCATTTGTCAATTAATCAATTTCATATATCAATGTCCGTTGCGCCAAAGATCATGCATCATGAGGAAAAGGGAGATGCCCCCAAAAAATATACACATTCCCGTGCATGTCATAATGGCTTGGCGTCTTGTACCCGAGTTAACCGTGATTCCAGCGCGGTATTCTTCTCTATATAAGAGGCATCCGACAAAGATGTTCAAAACTGCAATTATAGAGCAGAGAAGCTCAATGCCATGATGACGAAACATCCTACCCTGTTCAGTTGCCGGCGAGCGTCGTTTTTCGTATTCTTTTGGTAGTATGGAGATTTGTGCTGCTGTTACACTGTTTTCATGTCACGAATTTCTCGTTAATTTTTTAGAATCTGCGGAGCTATGCCATTAAGTATGGGATATGGGTCACTTGGGGCCAAAAGCCTCGGTATGAGAATAATAGTGAAGGGTTTACACAAGGAAAGCCATAAGCGGAAACAGCCGGTACTCGCAGGTTTTGGAGTGGTGAGATCGCGCCCTGCACTGCCATCAAGACAATGGCCACGTGATCCATTTAGTCCGAGTGGGTATACACACGGTTGAAGAACCAGTGGTTACCGGGTAAATCTTATATTTATTATAAATACCTTCGTCATCCTCATACGCTTTTTCACTTTTCATTTTCGTCTTCTTTTTCTTCCCCATCCTCTTCTACTCTTCTTCCTCTGCTTCTTCCTCCTCTTCTTCGTCACTGTCCTCAACCTGCACGTTGTACTTCTTTCTCTGGAAGTCTTTGATATGGGCCTTGTTTAAAAGATTCGAGATGTTGAGGAGAGTAGACTTCCGACGCAGCAAAGTATGGGAATGGGTCTTGGAATGCTTCAGAATACTGTCATTGCGATGTCTGTGACTCAAAGACCCGGATTCGGCGCTGTAAGACGAAGTTCTGCCTTCAGGGTGAATATTAGTAGCGGGGCGATCGGTGGACCTGGTCTCCGCCTCATATTTCGCTGCCACCAACCTCTTTATTGCTTTCTCGACCTTGAGCGGTAAGCGATATGGCAATGGAGAATCTCTCGATGCCCTGAATAAAGTAACATTGGTGCAATGCTCGTTCTCCATCCGGAAAAACATCCAAATGAATCTCCGTAGAAGCTCCGCGAGGGCCACACAAAAGCTGGTGGCAGCCAGCTGCTGGATCTGGTTCGAGAAAAATGCATAGAAAACCCATTGGAACCGCAAGATCACATCTACAACCATCGCAGTATAATAGTAGAGTGGCTCTTTGTAGAACAACTCATCCCGCAAAAGAAAGTGCTTCGACTGAAACTGGCCCAAAGACCAATCCATGACAATGTCCCACGCCGAGG
Organism: Clavispora asparagi; assembly: GCA_030573135.1. NCBI lineage: Eukaryota > Fungi > Ascomycota > Pichiomycetes > Serinales > Metschnikowiaceae > Clavispora > Clavispora asparagi. The sequence continues at coordinate 18,054 of JAJMCU010000033.1, forward strand.
AGAAGATTGAATTAAGACACGCAAATACAATGAACGCGGCTCTTCCTGAAGGATCACGGTCAATCCGCCAAACACTAAGCAAGCAATAGTAGATGGCACTGATGGCATACTTGAGCATATTTGCCAAATGTGGGAAGGTGTCACCTGAATCCATGTAACGGCGAACACATTGCATGAAACGCCAAATCGAGGGCAACGCACTAAGGAAACCCATTGCTCTTGAGTGACCGGACCCGCAACTAGACGCAGATGGCGGAGTCCCTCCTCCCAAAAAGTGTTTCCATTCAACACCATAAACACAAAAGAAAAACGCCAAGTTTCCAAGCGAGTAGGTTAAGGAGCAGAGAATATCCCCCAAGAAGAAGTCCCTAAACTCGACAGGGTAGAAACCAGAGCACAAGATTCTCCACATGGCAATTTGAAGCCACTGCCTGCTGATGCCAAACATCTTTATTGCCGGGTTGAAGAAAATAATTAGCATCACTCCAAGATATATGATGGGCCAGTCACGTCCGGGGAATTTGTCCGGCCAAAAATTCTGGAACGAGAACCATCCAAAGAGCCCAAGAAGGGCGAAGCCCACACTGGGAAGGACAAAGAACTGCTTGAAGTCCAAGGCCGTAGCAAAGTTGAATTCGAAGATGAATTTGTAGTTGATCTTGAATTTGTCAAACACCACGAAATTAATGCCCATCAAAAGAAACGCCAAGTTCACCAAGAAAAATCCTCCCCAAATCTGCAATAAATACTTGCCTTCAGGAAGGGTACCATTCAAGGTCTTCTCAAGGGCATCATACACTGCGAGCACAAAAAGAGGGAGACCTACTCCCAATAGAATTCCCGTAACGAAAACCGACTTGTAATAAAGAGGTGGTCTTGATTCCGCATTGTGGTACGTAGCACCGCGCAACTTCTCCAAACTGTGCTTTCTGTCGAAAGATTCATTGCCAAAATGATCCAAAAACAAGTCCTCGATTCTGCTGGCAATGGTGTCCAACACAGTACTGGTCTGGAAATAGGAATTCTCGTCGACTTTCTTCATAAAGTTCTCCGAAATATGCCCCTTGAGCGCCTTGTCATACTTCTTGGTGATCTTGCGGAAGGCAGTGCGGTTCAACTCTTTGTAGGCCTTGGCTAACGACACCGCCCGGTAATGTTCAATCAACGCCTTTTTGAGTTGCTTCTTCGCATAGAGATACGGAACGCCAAAACTTTTCTTTTGCACGTAATCTCGCTGTCGTGATTTGTGCGCTTGTGCTGGTGTTGGGGGCTCATGGCCAAAGCTATGCACATCGTCATAATCCTGCGAATCGCTATCAACCAGGTCCGAGTCAGCATTGTCGAAAGACACCCGCAACTGGCCGTTTCTGATCTGATTTTCCCTAACATTGGGGTCATATAACACGTCATCGGCGCCGTCAATACTGCTCAAGCTGAGTGAATCCTGCAGTCCTTTGGTATGCCATGTTTGCATGAACTTTGATGACGGGAGGGTAGGAAACTCGTATTTGTCCAACCGCTGAATAGACTGTCTCACAGAGCGTGTCCAGCGTGATACGGATAAGTCGGTAGCTCCAGGGTTGGGAGCCAGTGATGGCGGTCCCCTTCTGCGGCCATGGTGGTCTTTCAACTGGAAGAACTGGTCTTCCAAAACCAAGAAACGCTCATACACATCGCGCTCCTTTTCCATAAAGAAGCCATCAACCTTGGAAAGCTCCGCCGAAAGCCATTGCAAGAAGGAAGAACGCAAAATCAAGAACTCTTCCTTCTTGTTTCGGGCCGATTTCATCGAGATGTTGAAAATCGACGCTTTGCGGCGCGAGGACGCCTGGTCGCTCGTTTCATGGGGGAAAGAAGCCGCTCCGAGCGACAATTCGGGCACAGAGCCGTGTTCATTGGCGGTGGACTCGAGTAAGGGCGTAACATCGGAAGTCTTATCTTCCACTAGCTGATTATGGAGAAGCGCCACTTTCTTGATCTGTTTTTTGCCTTCTTTGTAGTTGACGTACTGATCTTTCCATTCTGGAATCGAGCCTTCAGTGAGGGACTGACCAAACTTCATATAATCCGCTAGGTGGGTTTAGGTGAAAGAAACGTGGATGTATCAGTGTTATAGTAGGCGAGAACATATGCACACCTTATTGTTCCCCACATATTCCGTGATTTTGCCCGGCAATTCTAGAGGGGCAGAATCGGCCGGCAGGGTCTAGCGGGAAATAATACTAACCCGGATTGAGAAACGCTGCAAAAGTCAAAGTATGTTCATTTGGCATATCGGCTCAGTAGTGGATGGTCGGTGCGTCGCACTATCGCAGTATTTGAACCATCACTCCTGTTTCTGGATATGCTGATTGACTGCACCAATTCTGGACGAGTCCCAGTGGTGCAGTTCGTATTGGGTGGTACCAAGACTTTTAAACCCCACCTTCAGGTGGAAGAGTTTCCTGGTCCAGTGCCCGAGACAGGGTCGACTACTCCGTGCAGTAAGTATCATATATTACACTAGACCAGACCCGGGCAGATTCGCCTACGGACTAGCCTCCAGATCTACGCCAGAATTTCCAGAACATCTTCTTCGTCTCAGTCCAGAATAGATAGGCCTAGACACTTCTATATCCAGACACTTTAGCTGGTACTCCCGCCTCTAGATCTTCGGCCTCTAGATCTTCGGCCCCTAGCTCATGGGATGGACTCGCAGGTTACAGCTCATACCGCACGTAAAGCGCATCAACAAAGTGCGGATGCTTGATGCCCGGCGGCTTCGCCGCCTTGAAGCCCTCCACCGCCTCACGCACGCTCCACCCGCGCTTCTCCACCAAGTAGCAGCAGATCAAAAACCCGGTGCGGTTGAATCCATAGTGGCAATGTATGCCCACAAGCAGCTCCGGTTCCAGCGAAGATGAAAGTATGTCGTCCACCAACTGGATAAACCGCCGGATCGCGTTGTGGTCCGGCACCACCTTCGACACCGTCGCACACTTGTAGTATTGGATATGGGCAAAGGACTGGGGACTGTACGGCGGAATGTCGGCCGAGATATCCACCACCGCAATCAACCTTCCCCGGAGAGTAGAATCGGGGTGAGGTCCGTAGAATTTGGCCTCGAGCACTTGCGGCAGATGGTGCTGGTCGCCCTCGCGCAACGTCTTCATGCCTAGGAGTGGCGCGGTGTCGTTATCGCGGCGTACAATGTTGTACGAGACCGCCTGGGTCTGCAGCCACTTGAGTTCGTTCTTCAAGCCCCATTTGTCGCCCGAGATCTGCGCCTTCAACTTGAGCACCCACGCGGGCGAGAGATGGAGCCTCTCCGGGAACTTCAGCTCGAGCTGGTTCAATATGATGCCGCTGATGAACTCGGGCTTGGCAAGAAGCAATGAATGACCTGCATTGTTCACCGTGGTCACATGCGAGATGGTCTTGCCGTGGTGTGCCGTGAGGTGGGCGTGGATGTCGTGCACCGCCTGCACCGGCGTGACCCGGTCTTCCATGCCTCCAATAAGAAGAGTTTTCTCGTACACGTTGGGGTCGGCCGGGTTGTCGTTGTACCGTCCCACTGCCGTGTCCAATTCTTTGTAGCTGGCACGCTGGAACCCGTCCATATACCGTAGCACCACGCGTGTGTCCACGTCCATGTTCCACCGCAATTGACGCACCTTATTGTACACGCTGGAGGTTTTGGGGAGCTGACGCAACACGCTGGTACTGTCCAATCCTGCAACCCGGTCCCACACCCGGAACTGGTTCACCACGAACGGATGGTGCCGGAGGCTTTTGATCAAGCCGAAACCGGCGGGGGATTGCCATTCGGGGCTGTTTTCGTCCGCAAGCGGAGGGGGACAGAGAAGAACGAGTCCTTCTACTTTATGCGGGTCCAAGGCGTTGACAGTCTTGATCAGGAGGTGTGTGCCCATGGAATGGCCCACAAGAAGCACCTTCTTGGCGTCAGGAATACGCTGGCGAATAAACTCCTCCACCACGGCCACGATTGCCTCAGTGCGGAAATCCTGCCACGCCATGGCCTGGATCGACGCCGAAATGGCGTTCTGGTCACTTTCGCTGAACCGGTGGCCCTCCGGGAAGTCCCATCGGGAGTCACCGAAACCAGGCAAGTCCAACGCGTAGAGCTCCAGGCACTGCGAGAGCAAGCCCATCAACGGCTCAAATTGGGACATCTGGCCCCCCATTCCGTGTACAAACACGATGGCCGGCGACTCTTCCACTTCTTGCACCAATTCAGGCGAGAGTGGCTCCTCCTTCGCAAAGTTCACTAGTGGGTGGGGTGCGTGGATCGCGTGGAGCGAGACACCATCCACCGAAAGCTCCAGGCGCGAAGAAAGGTCTAGACTCACCACCTGGGAGTACTTGGCCACAAACGCACAGTCGTTGCGCTCTGTGGCGAGAATGTGCTGTTCTAAGCGGTTATACCCCAAAGCGGACGAAACGAAGCTCCACCACTTCCACGGGAGAGACGCCGAGGCATTTTTTTGGGCTTCTGCAAGAGAAAGAAGAAGTGAGTCGGTTTGCACGCCCTCCAGCAGAGAGAGCAGCATTGGTTGGAGTAGGTGGGTGGTAGTAGTTGGTGGTAGTAGTTGGTGGTAGAAGTAGGTGAAGGTTGGGTGCAGGGGATAACGTGGGTCGCTAGCGTGTGCAGGACGGCACTTCGGTACAGTGACAGCGAATATTCACTCTTCAGTGGAGTGACCGGCAGTGACAGAAGGTGACGGATCGGGACCGAAGGCGACAGAGATGGCAGTTGCTCCAATTGTTACCGGTGCGGCGCGCAGCAGTCTGGGCCCCAGCAGAAAGCCAATGACAAACCCGAAATGCCCGAAATGCGGCCGGAATGGCCACGTAACAGTTAGGTGGCTTGCCCCGACAATTGGTTCCGAACACCACCAACCCACAGATGCCGTGAATGGTGAAACCGGTGGCGATTGCTGGCGAGTTTATTGGCACCCGCAGTGTATCCAGACCCTGGTCTGCATAGCGTCTAATGGTGCGCATGTCTGTCGTAGTGAGACGATCTTGACTCACATGTGGGCATTGTTTTCTGGAGGGGACTATTGTTGGGGATTGGTTCAACCTTTGTTGCATCTATAGACGCTAGTGACAAAGTGGATTTCTTTCCCATTATCGTCTTGACGCACCATACAGGACAGCGGCTTTGTGACTATCGTTTGCTCTCACACTTCTCTGTGCCTTCTCCTGTGAGGAGGTGGAGAACCAAAGACCAGATTCAAGATTTTACGAAAACCACACGTCGTGGTGATTTCTCAAGCAGCAACTTGCATGAACGACATGAGTCCGTTTTTTTTTCACAACCGAAATACATTTGCTGATAATTTCAATGAGCAGATAAAGAAGCCGGGGGACCCTGGATTCCAATTTCCTCTGGTGCAACCACCCAAAGTTCGACCTACATATGGAAGTGGACCAGAATTTTGCACCCCATCAAGTAGGCAGTATGAAGATTGATAACAGCAGCACCGAGGGCTGAAGCATGTTTTTGTTTTACTGTTTGAGCGATTGTGGATTTCAACCTGGGACAGTGCTGGATTCCGGGCTTTATCACTGTAATTGTCGGACCGTCACGCTGTTCGTTTTGGTAACCCATGAAGCCTGTGAGCATGATTGGGTTCAGAATCCTCACTCTAATTGACCGATGTTCGTGTTGCAGAGCTCACCACTTTAGCGGCTCAGACAATGGCGATGCATTGGTGGATAGTGTGCCGGAGAGAAGTTTGGTGGACGAAGATTTCATCGCACAAGTAACACCACACGGTGCGTCACCATCGAGAGGGATATATGCAACAAAATGCAACCCAGTACTTCCATTACCGATAAACTCCGCACCCAAAGTTAAGGATCCCTACCAATGATCCTAGCAGCCAACCATAATATTAACCGTGATCTGTGACGTATTTACCGTAATCTGTGCCAGCGTAATCTGCACCAGTACCATGATTCCTGCACCCATCCCATTCCACCTTCCCACTCCATCCACCAATTGTCCAAGGTAAACCCAAAAACCAAAATAAATCCCCGCCCCAAAACCCTCCAAATCATCCCAGCCTCCCAAACGTCCCAAGCCTCTCCAAAAATCCAAGCCTCTCCTCACTCCAGACCTCTCTCCAGACTCTCACTCCAAGCCTCTCAATCGTCTCCATGTCTCACTCTGGCAGGTGCACTCCTCAAGCGCGAATCCCACGTAACTCCTACTCCATCATGTCAACGTGGAACACGGGCAACGACTCGTTCGACGACTTTGACTTTTCGCTCGACCGGGCGCTACGGTCGGCGTCCTCCACATTCCGCCCGCCGCTGCGCCACAGCTCCACCGGCTCCGTGGCCATTCCGTTGGCGGCGTTGGACAGTAATGACGAAAATGACGTTTTTGCCGACGACAGCGACAGCCGCCCGCTCATGCGGTATAGCGGCAGTGCGGTCCAGTTGCCTGAGCCAATTGCACCGCCGCAGACGGTGGCGGCGCGGCTCCGGCGCTTTGTGTGGAGCACCGCGGGGTTGTTCAAGGTGTTGCGAGGCGAAATCAACCAGGAGTTGCAGCGACGGGCGGGCGAGGCCCCCGACGCGGGCGAGTTGGGCACGGAGCGGTACGTGTCGCCGCGCAACAACTCCAACAAGACGTTTGTGTCCAACGCCATCTCCAACGCCAAGTACAACCCGGTGCTGTTTCTCCCGGTGATCTTGTACGAGCAGTTCAAGTTTTTCTTCAACTTGTACTTCTTGTTGGTGGCGTTGTCGCAGATCATCCCGCAGTTGCGCATCGGCTACCTTCTGTCGTACATTGTGCCGTTGGCGTTTGTGCTCACCGTGACCATGATGAAAGAGGCGGGCGACGACATTGCGCGGCGCAAGCGGGACATGGAGCAGAACAACGAGCAGTACGAGGTGCTCAACCGCCAGCTGCCGCTCACCCCGGACGTGGCGCTCGTGCTGGCGAAAAACCTCAAGGTGGGCGACCTCGTGCGCTTGCATAAGGACACCCGCATTCCGGCGGACATGATTCTCCTCCAGTCGTCGGACGAAAACGGCGAGGCGTTCATCAAAACCGACCAGTTGGACGGCGAGACCGACTGGAAACTTCGCATTGCCTGCAACGTGACCCAGCCCATTGCCGACGTGTACCGCCTCGTCAACCACATCCTGCTTATAGTGGGGAGCCCCACCAAGTCCATCCACACGTTCGACGGCAAGTTGATCTACCACCAGACCTCGGCCAACACCAAAACCGTGCCGCTAACCGTGGACCAGACGTTGTGGGCCAACACGGTGTTGGCATCCGGTACCGCCATTGGTATAGTGGTGTACACGGGAGTGGAAACGCGGCTGCGGTTGAACACCACCATGCTGGGGGTGAAGACCGGGTTGTTGGAGCTTGAGATCAACAACTTGTCGAAGATCTTGTGTGTCACGGTGTTCGTGTTGTCGGTGGCGTTGGTGCTTGCCCACGGCTTCCCGTTGAAGGACACGTGGTACATTGATATTCTCCGGTTCTTGATTTTGTTCTCCACCATCATCCCGGTGTCGCTCCGGGTCAACCTCGACTTGGCCAAGTCTGTGTATGCATCGCAGATTCACCACGATCCCGCCATCCCCAACACCATTGTGCGCACCTCCACCATCCCCGAGGACTTGGGCCGCATCGAATACTTGCTCTCGGACAAAACCGGCACCTTGACCCAGAACGATATGGAGATGAAGAAACTCCACTTGGGTTCCATATGCTACGCCGGCGACACCATAGACATAGTGGCCGACTACGTGGGCCACCACTTCCTCGCGGACCAGGCGGTGGGTTCGGCCAAACGCCGCGACCTTCGCGCCCGCGTGGGTGATTTCTGTCTCGTGCTTGCGCTTTGCCACAACGTCACCCCCACGGAGGAGGATGGCGTGGTGCTGTACCAGGCCGCATCTCCAGATGAAATCGCTATTGTCAAGTTTTGCGAGAGCGTGGGGCTCCGGCTCTACAAGCGCGACCGGACGTCCATCACCCTCATCCACATGGCGTCCAACCAGCAGTTGCACTACGAGGTGTTGTACAACTTCCCGTTCAACTCCGACACCAAGCGCATGGGCATTGTCGTGCGCGACTCCCAGACAGCCGAGTGCTGGTTCATGCAGAAGGGCGCCGACACTGTGATGGCCAAGATCGTCAACACCAACGACTGGCTTGAGGAGGAAACAAGCAACATGGCGCGCGAAGGCTTGCGCACACTTGTGATTGGCCGCAAGCGGTTAAACACCACCCTCTTCCAGGATTTCGCCAAGGACTACGAGGCTAGTGCGTTGCTCATGCATGGACGGGAGGCGGCGATGCAGCGCACCATCTCGCAGTACCTCGAGAGCGACGTGGAGTTGCTCGGGTTGACGGGCGTGGAAGACAAGTTGCAGCAGGATGTGAAGTCGTCCATCGAGTTGTTGCGCAATGCCGGAGTCAAGATCTGGATGTTGACGGGCGACAAGGTGGAGACGGCCAAATGCGTGGCCATCTCCGCCAAGTTGATCTCGCGTGGCCAGTATATCCATGAGGTAACCAGGGTGGCGCACCCCGACGCGGCGTTGGCGCAGTTGGACCAGCTCTCGGTCAACACCAACTCGTGTCTCTTAATTGACGGCGAATCGTTGGCGGTGTACATGAAGCACTTTCCCCGCGAGTTCTTCGACGTGGCTATCCGGTTGCCGGCGGTAATCGCGTGCCGCTGTACGCCGCAGCAAAAAGCCGACATTGCTCTAGCCATCAAGGCGGCCACCGGCAAACGAGTGTGCTGCATTGGTGATGGCGGCAACGACGTGAGCATGATTCAGTGTGCGGACGTGGGCGTGGGCATTGTGGGCAAGGAAGGAAAGCAGGCGTCGCTCGCGGCGGACTTCAGTATCGACCAGTTCCACTACCTTCTGAAGCTTTTGCTCTGGCACGGGCGCAACTCGTACAAGCGGTCGGCCAAGTTGGGCCAGTTTGTCATCCACCGTGGATTGATCATGTCAGTGGCGCAGGCCATCTACTCCATTTCGTCACGATTCGAGCCGTTGGCGTTGTACCAGGGGTGGTTGATGGTGGGCTACAGCACGCTTTACACCATGGCGCCGGTGTTCTCCTTGACATTGGACACGGACATCGACGAGGCGCTCACCAAGTTGTATCCGGAACTCTACAAGGAGCTCACGTTGGGCAAGTCCCTCTCCTACAAGACGTTTTTCATGTGGGTGGCCATTTCGTTGTTCCAGGGCAGTGTGATCCAGTTGCTCGCGCAGCAGTTCCAGTCGCTCAAGCAGGAATCGTTCTTGGCCATGGTGACCATCTCGTTCAGCGCACTCGTGTTTAACGAGTTGATCATGGTGGCGTTGACCATCAACACCTGGACCAAGACCATGGTCAGTACCATTGTGGTGACGGTGATGATCTACATTGGGCTGATTCCGTTTTTGGGCGACTACTTCGACATGGCGTACCTCACCAGCATCAGTTTCTACTGGCAGACGTCGCTTGCACTTGCCGTGAGTCTCTTGCCTGTGTGGATCGTCCAGACCGTCAACCGGAGATTAAGACCCCCCTCGTATGCGAAGGTGCAGCAATACTAACATGGGACGGGCCGCCATACGCAGAATGCGACCGGTACGACTGTGGTTGCGCGCGTCTGATCCATGCATCCACACCTCTCCTGCATCGTCCCGGCGATGTTGGGCTTGGGTTATGCTTCAACGGGCCGAGACTCGGGCCACGGCCAATTGCGAGTCGGAATGGCGAATTTTCGCTGACTCCAGCATCGAAAACCTCGCACTGCTCTTTTGTGCCCGGGCCGCAAAACGCCCAGTCCACTGGCCCCGCCAATGCGGTGAGCCCAGGGGGTTTCTCCCGCGGGAAAATCACCTTATGCCCCGCCTGCACCCAGCGCAAATGCGTTCTGTGGCTGCGAAATCGGACTGCACACACACTGCGACACCTGACATAATGGCACCACTTTGTCAGCAGGCAGTATATAAGGAACCGCACCCCGCCGTGGGTCACTTCCCATCATCGAAAAGTGAACCCAAAAGGTCTGTGACCATCTTTCCACGCCACTCATAATAACCTCCTCCCCCTCGTTTCGCTGTCTCCTTAAACACGCCCCACCCACCTGCTCCTCCAGACGTTCTCACCATGTACGCCAGTCTCACCACTAAAACCTCGCTTTTGACCCTCAGCTACTTGGCGGTCTCCACAACGGTTCCTTTCTTGTTGTCATATAAGGAAACCCAAGGCAACTCGGTCTACACCAAGGGCCACCCCAGCACCAGATCGCTATTCAACAAAATCTAAGCGGGAGCAAACGACTCTTCCGAGTCCAATGGGAAGGTTTTGGTAATGTTGGTACTTAATGAATATATTGCATGATTACACAAATACGTAGCTTCGTATCGCTAACGCGTCCTGCCAAGCACACGTCTGGCCCCAGTTTGTCCCTGATGCAGACTTGCATTACCTGTCTGAGCGCATACGACGTTGGTGCATATTTGTTATCACCGTATCGGCCACGATTGGGAGGTACGGTTGGGTTCCGATGGGAGGTGACGGCTACGGGTAAATGATACGGGTATATGATAATCCGGTTTGACGATACAATGGCCAACGCTTGGGAGTACGTTGGTTGACTCCATTGGTGTTGCTACCGACGGTTTTGGCAGTTCCGCTTTGCCGGGTGTTTGTTTACCCAAGAGTGTATCCGCGGTCGGAGTGCGGTCCATACAGTTTTAGTCAAATTTAGTAATTTTCTGAAATTCGTCTTTTCTATCGCGTTGCGGCATGCGGCGTGTTTGTAGTCATATGGGAGTAATTCTGGCGTAATGCAATGTAAACGGAGTCTCTGTTTTCTGTCTGGATCGTGTTTGCTATGGCTACTGGCTGTCTGTCAAAATCCCGGTGGGTTCACACCTACTGTAGCCAAATTAGGCAAAACGTAAGCTTTGAAAAGGGAAATTTTGTCTGGACGGTCCTAATTTTCCCTATATTGGAGAGAGATGGCCCAAACTTTACAAACTGGAGCCGGAGTCATAATGTGGCTGGTACCCATGTTGAAGTAAGCACCAATATGCAGAACCATCTTTACAAGGCGGAAGGAAGACCCAAAGTGTATGCAGGACCAAAAATGTCGGATTATACATCAGACAAAAACGGGTTCGGTGTACCCGGCGATATTAGGATGATGACCAACTGACGGTGTAACGAATTTTGGAGATGAAAAATCTCGGAAAGGATAAATTGTGCTCGGATACTCTCCCAAGATCCAAATGTTGACCTACAGGAAAGAAATGGACGACGCTATTTTGTTCGGAACTAGGAGTTGGCATCTGGGAATCTCATACGGTATAAATAATCAACTGTCGATTCGAAATTTTCAGAGAGAAATAACAGCCTCTGGTGGTCTTTAGTGCTAATCCCTACATCCACGTAATTGCAGACCCGTACACCTCGACCAAACACCCGTGCCCTCGTAATCCCATTTCTCCAATTCATAAGCTCTCCTCAGCCTCTGGTGTCAGAAAATTATCCGGAGAGAGCTTTATGAGGGATCATTACTTTTTGGAAGATCTTTACTACGTCTTTGTGGCTTGAGAGCAGAGGCGTGTCAAATGACCCGCTAAGATGTAAATATACTACTCACGCATCTCCTCACCACTCACGTTTCGTAACCTTTCCTCTTCTCCCTCAATCACCCCTACTTTCATCCGCTATCACTACATCGCCTGCTCAACGAAAAATATTCTATGTACATGCACTACTTGTTCCACGCCGCGTTCTCCACCAACAGCTTGGCAGACTTTAAGCCCGAAGCGACATCGTAGATGGTCTGCTTCTGGGCCAAATCCAAATCGCCGTTTTGCATCAATTGCGCCGCGGTAAACACCGAAGAAGCCACCGGCTTCTTGCCCAACTCCACCTGGTCCACTTCTCCCTTGACCACCTTTCTGATTCTATCGCCAAATCTGGCCGCATCCACTTCCAACGTGTATTCCTTCTGCAAGAGGAACTTGTTGCCAGTGAACGACCCGTCCAACTTGTCTATGATCGACTTGGGCAACTTGTAGGGGTACTTAGACTCAAGCAACGTTTCCTTGGCCACCGCCGCCACTCGCGAGGTGGTGCACGTGGTCAACGTGGTGGGCTTGCCGTAGAAAAACGTCTCACCGGTGATGGAAGGCTTCAAGCCGCTCGCCACCAACTCTTTGCTGACAATAGGGCCTTCGACGGGACTTTTGGCCGCCGCACGTTTTCTGGCCACCTGCGGCTTCTTTCTCGGAGCCTGGGTACGCGCCTGTGGCGTTTGCTTCTGTCTGGCGCCGGCATTGCGCGATTCGGGGTTTCGGGCGTTTCTGGGCTTGAAGTTAGACTCGTCCATCAACTTGAATGTGTTTCTGCTCAAAGGGTGGTCTTTGACGGCGATCTTGGTGCCTTCGAACGCATTTGGCTTAGGCACCTTGGCCTGGGCCTGTTTCTGGGCCCTTTGCGCCTTTTGCGTCTGCTTTTGTGTCTGCTTGGGTGCTTTCAGCGGCTTTTGCGCTTGGTCTGCCTTGGTCTCGCTCAACTTCAACGTTCTGGCATTGATGGTGTCGATTCTTTGCATCAAATCAGACAAAAACAGCGCGCCATTTTGGCTGGGGGCACTGGAGTAACAACGGAGCCCGCGTGTCAAGGTACTGGCTCGGGTGAACATGGCGGTTGGAGTCGGAAGTAACGACATTTTTTTTTCTTCACCAGAGCGCGGTGTGCACACAGCATGGGGCCATGGGGACGGAAGAACATTTGAAACATATAGAGAAAGAATAGAGGACAAATAGGGACAAATAGAAAAGATTGTGGACACAATAGAGGCAGACGAGAAGACGAAAAAAAGGGTGAGATATGACTGCAATGACGTGCGACTGCAGTGGTTGGGACTGTAAGTTGGGTTAGGTGAATCGCGCAGCCATTAGTTGGTCAACGGACGAGATAATGGAGAGGGTAAAAAAACTGCGGAGAAACACCGAATACAACAACACGTGAAAATACGAATAAGAGAGAATAGGCATATTATAGCAATTGAACAATCCCCGGCAGATTCGAACTTTGGCTCTCCCATGATTGGCGCACCATTTGGGTGGTTTCGCACTCTTCCCCACGGGTGCCAACATCAGATGAAACTGTTGACAACGAAACGAAAATAAATTGAGTATAACAGATGACTAATCACGACGGGTTCAGCAGGTAGAAGAGGTTATAAGCACGTGACAATCAAGAGGAAACCCAATTGAAACGCAATCAATGTCGCCGTTGACCAAGTCAGAAAACGCCTGATCATACAGATAACCACCATGCGAGAATCACCACAACACCCACCCCCGACTATTTTCGCCCATCCAGCGAGGAGAAAATCAAAAGCCGGTTGAAGCCTCTCAATTCCAACAGGAAACCCAATCAAGATTTCAAGCCACACCAACGCTGCCCACTGTCGTCAAAACACCACTGAAATCCCATTGCCTTTCCCAGGTGCAGTACGCAACACTCGAACCCCCATAAAACAACCCAAATCCCATAACACAAGCCATAACCCAAGCCTCAAACACCCAAAACCCATAAACCTGAATACAACCCCCACCCAAACCCACCGTCTACTCGGCCACTACAACCCCATCGAAACCAGTAAATCAAGTGCAATCTACCCCAGACTCACCGCACTAATTCAACACGGCCAACCCATACCTGGACCCGGGTGTACGGGTTTCAGCCCTCCACCCTTCTTCTCTCCCGCCACAACCCGAGAGAAAAATACGGGAAAGCATCCAATCAACGCATACAACTGCCATCGACACAGCTGTCTTTCAACCCCTCCCCAATTGTGTCGCCGTCAAAGCCAATGGCCCTGCCGGCAAAACCACCCAGATGAATCGCCTACATATAACCACAGGCCGAGTTCTGGTTGGAGGCGTGCACACAAGCGAAACGTGTGAGAACCACAGGCGCGCGGGCCAATCAGAAGCGCCTGTGGCAGGTATTCTCCGGCCGATTATGGTTGAATTTTCGCGCTCCTCTCACTCACCGAAATATATACTAGGGCAAATTTCCTACCTTCTCTTTTTCTTTCTTCACCTGACTTTTTCACAAAGCTCTAAATAAGTCGCCATGTTGTCAGCTCGTTCTGTCTTACGCACCGCCGCCCGCGCGGCTACCGTCTCTAGAATGCGTATCGTATGTACCTTGGCCCTTTTTTTCCCGGTGTTTTTCCACCCGCCTTTGCATTTTCCATGGGTTTGGATCCAATCTTCCCGAGGCGCCAATCACTCCAATTCGGCATGTGATGTCGTCATGGTATCTCCAATGGGCGTCCCTTCGCTTTGGCGCCCAATTGGGCCCGTTTGTGGCGGCTTGACGCCCACGGGAATTTTTTTTACAAATTTAGCCCAACCGGACGATTCGACGTCTACTCCATGGCAATTCCGCAGGTGGCACCGTCCCCCGACCCCGTACTAACATTACAGGCTCGTCCAGCTTTCACTGCTGTCCGTTACGCTTCTGCCAAGGCTGCTCCAACTGAAGTTTCTTCCATCTTGGAGGAGAGAATCAGAGGTGTCTCCGAGGAGGCCAACTTGAACGAAACCGGTAGAGTTTTGTCTGTTGGTGACGGTATCGCCCGTGTTTTCGGTTTGAACAACGTCCAAGCCGGTGAGTTGGTTGAGTTCTCTTCGGGTGTCAAGGGTATGGCCTTGAACTTGGAGGCCGGCCAAGTCGGTATTGTGTTGTTCGGTTCTGATGCTTCCGTCAAGGAGTCCGAGCCAGTCAAGAGAACCGGTAAGATTGTTGAGGTTCCAGTCGGTCCTGAGTTGTTGGGCCGTGTTGTCGACGGTTTGGGTAACCCAATCGACGGTAAGGGACCATTGAACGCTTCCGCCACCTCCAAGGCCGAGTCCAAGGCCCCAGGTATCTTGCCAAGAAGATCCGTCCACGAGCCAATGCAAACCGGTCTTAAGTCCGTTGACGCTTTGGTGCCAGTCGGCAGAGGTCAAAGAGAGTTGATCATTGGTGACAGACAAACCGGTAAGACCGCCGTCGCCATTGACACCATCTTGAACCAAAAGAGATGGAACGACGGTACTGACGAGTCCAAGAAGTTGTACTGTGTCTACGTTGCCGTTGGTCAAAAGAGATCCACCGTTGCCCAATTGGTGCAAACCTTGGAGCAACACGATGCCATGAAGTACTCCATCATTGTTGCCGCCACTGCTTCTGAGGCCGCTCCATTGCAATACTTGGCTCCTTTCACCGCCTGTGCTATTGGTGAGTGGTTCAGAGACAACGGTAGACACGCTTTGATTATCTACGATGACTTGTCCAAGCAAGCTGTTGCTTACCGTCAATTGTCTTTGTTGTTGAGACGTCCACCAGGAAGAGAGGCTTACCCAGGTGATGTTTTCTACTTGCACTCCCGTTTGTTGGAGAGAGCCGCTAAGATGTCCGAGGCCAACGGTGCTGGTTCTTTGACTGCTTTGCCAGTCATTGAAACCCAAGGTGGTGATGTGTCTGCTTACATTCCAACCAACGTCATTTCCATTACCGATGGTCAAATTTTCTTGGAGGCTGAGTTGTTCTACAAGGGTATCAGACCAGCTATTAACGTCGGTTTGTCCGTCTCCCGTGTCGGTTCTGCTGCTCAAGTTAAGGCCATGAAACAAGTTGCTGGTTCTTTGAAATTGTTCTTGGCTCAATACAGAGAAGTCGCTGCTTTCGCTCAATTCGGTTCCGACTTGGATGCTTCTACCAAGCAAACCTTGGCTAGAGGTGAGAGATTGACCCAATTGTTGAAGCAAAAGCAATACTCTCCATTGGCTGCCGAGGAGCAAGTCCCAGTTATTTACGCTGGTGTTAACGGTTTCTTGGATGAGGTCGAGCTCTCCAGAATTGGTGAGTTTGAGGAGTCCTTCATGTCTTCTTTGAAGGCCAACCAACCAGAGATCATCGAGGCTATTAGATCTAAGGGTGAATTGACCAAGGACGAGTTGGAATCTTTGAGAGTTGCCACTGAATCTTTTGTTGCTTCTTTTTAAGTCCGATGTTGTGCACAGCAAAGACTGAAGGATGATCCCAAAAGCACATTTTTTATAAATTCACAATGAAAAATATTTACGATATATATTCAAAATCATGAAAACGATTTGAAGCATTCAAATTCGCTGCTGCCACTGTAGGGTCTGTCCCATTTTCTTTAAGAGACTAAATTATAACCAACAATTGGGAGTTTCAAGTTGAAAAATTTCCCGTGATGTCACGTGTATTTTGTATTCTCCAACCCAGACATACCTTTGTGACGTGACACCCAAATGGGCCAGACAAAGAGGAAGAAAAACCCAGCTCCAAAAATCGACTTGAGTTCGTTGGAAACAACAGAGGACTCGTCAAAGTTTGAGGTGGAAACATACGATTACCTGGAATTACAAACCGGAAAGTCCGAGACAGATATCAAGTTTGAAAATGACTTGCTGTATTTACTTGACGCGCCCCCCGACGGAGAAACTGTGAGCGGAACCAAAACAGTTTCCGATAGTCCGAAGGTTTCTGTCGCCAAAAGCTCTCCAAAGAGCGGAAAGAAACTGAAGTCCCGGGTCAATGTGAAAAAGAAGGAAATCACAGGTGACATTGACGAGATTGTGTTCTCCAGCGATGATGACGACGAGGAAGAAATCCAGGACGTGAAATTAGTTGAGACGGAAGCTACCGTGACTCATCAGACGGAGTCGGTAGAATTACCACAGACCGAAAAACCAAAGAAGAAGAAGAAGAAAAATAAGAAGAAGAAGAAGCAAGAGGAAAAGATAGCTGAATCACTGCCACAATTAGAAGACTCGAATGTTTCGAGTACCCCTGAAGTTGCTGAAAACAATGTCCATGACACCACCGAGAACGAGAAGAGAGAAGAGGTAATTGAAGAGCCTAAGGAAGCACCTAAGGAAAGAACCAAGGAGGAAACTAAGGAAACTAAGGAAACCAAGGAAACCGAGGAAACCAAGGAAACCAAGGAAACCAAGGAAACCAAGGAAACCAAGGAAACCAAGGAAACCAAGGAGACCAAGGAGCAAACCAAGGAGACCAAGGAGGAAACGAAGGAAGATGCCAAGGAAGAAGCCAAGGAAGAAGCCAACGGAGCAGCTGAGGAATTAAAGGATGCCAGAGAAGAAACAGACTCCGCACACGAAACGCAAGAAGAAACCCACGGAGAAGAAGAGGGAAAACCCAGCAAATCGAAGAAAAACAGAAGAAAGAAGAAGAACAAGAAAACCAGGGCTGAAGAAGCCGTGGATGAAGATGATGTCGAAACAGAAACCGAAACGTCCCCCAACAAAGTGGAAACGCCAAAGGGCCCAAAATCTTCTAAACAGGAACCAGGTTCAAAACCTCAAACCGAAAAGAATCCTGTTCTGGCGTCACCATTCGGAAAGATTAGATCGCTGGCCGCTGCCACTTCGGTGTCAAACCTTCCAGAAATCCATCCAATCACCACGATCATTGGTCTTTCGCATCTGCAGATTCTTCACATGAAGCCAACGGACGTGAAGATTAAAACCCTCCATTCTGTGAACAACTTATCCAAGACATGCAAAAATGTGCTTATGTTTGCACAGAAAGAGTCTGACGGCCTTTTCAAAGATTCCAAGAAACGGGCTATCTTTATTGAGCTTTGTGTGAACGTTGCACTTCAAGAATCATCTGGGTTCAACGCAATGTCCTCGAAGCATCCACATATGGTGGAGTGGCTTGCAAACTACGATAAATTGACTCTCGAGCACACTGGAACGAAACTAACCTTGTCCAAGAAGGAGGCTCACGCCAACAACTTTGACTACACCGTCTTTTCTTACATTGGGCACATCATTCTTTGGGCCCAGCACTTGCAAGAGTCCAGTGGCATTGAGACCATTCTGGACAAATATGATTTGGGATTGACAAGAAAGGGTACGATGACGTCTTTAGGTGGGTACCACTTGTGGGACAAAATTAGACGGGACCCTAAATCTATCAACACCAAACGCTGGAAGCATATTCAGAAGTTTAGACAGAACTTTGCGTTTGAGCAAAACCAATTCGTGTTGGTTTTGCGCTACATGCGCCTTGGCATCGACCTTCCCGCACAGAACTAGCACTAGCATAACGAAATAAAAAAGAAAAATACATTAGGAAAATTACACCAGCATTTCCACTTAGCGACATTTTCATGCATTTAGACGCATGGAAGTATAAATCGAGATCTACACAAACCTATTCCTGGAATCGGCTAGCAACCTCGAATAGAACTTTGATCAAAACATTAAATACTAGAATGGAGTTTGGAGAGTGGTGATTGTGAAGAATCAGCCGGTTTGCTAATTTCCGTTAAACCTACGATATAACGGGCCATTCACAAATTTCTGGTTCCATAGTAGCTGCAGTCCCATACCGCGTGCATGCTCAGTCATTAGCCCAGTGATAAACCACCGCTTTCTCTAGCACCATACAGATTTCAATTATGTATGAGCTAGTGATACTCACAGATAAGTGGCTCAATGCGCCAGGAAGTCCGAAAAAATTCGACTCGTTGAGCCACATGCTCAACAAGTCATACTCCAAACCCATGGCCCGGTTTGGCATTGTCCAAACTAAAAGAGTGGATGATCCAGCAAGGTTGCGGATAAGCTTGGGTCTAGAGAAGAAAGAGGCGTTTATCATTTTACTTCTTGGCTCGAAGGAGCTTTTCGCTCGCATTGAACAAGAGACCGGGTGGAAAAGAGAGTTTGATCCAAACGTGTGGCCGTTATCGAGAAGTCAGAACAGCGACATTCCCAGCGAGTACCTTTCCTACTTTGACGAATTGACTCCCACCACAAACGTGAAAATAACCGTCCCTGACGTCGGTGCTGACATAGAAGACGATATGTTGGACCGAATCTTGGCTTCAACGGGGTACAAATTTCATAGCGCACGAGACCCGGCAAGAGTCTACGAATTGACCGCGGTCACTTCTTTTCTCTCTCGGATGGGAAGCCAGCTACTTAAATACGCTAATGAGGTGTTCCTTAGCGATTCCCACTGTCCCTATCTCGCGTTGGAAAGTTGCCCAAAGGTGATTTTACGGGTCGTGGTGATCAAAGAACATTTGTTGGTATCTTACTATGAACGGTGTGGCTTCAAACTAACAGGAGAAGCGGACTTGCTTTTTGTCCCAACCGATGATCCGCATTCTGAAAACCTACAAGTGAGTCGAGATATTCATTGGACGTTTATGGAAATGGAAGTGGACCTTGACTAGGTATGGCAAAAAAATCACAATTAACACTAAATAGAATTATGTATTCTGCATCTCGGGACGCTCACCTTCGGCTACACCATCCATATAAATTCGTATCACTAAAGCTTACATTGCAGTCACTTGCTGTAGCCGTTGGTCTTGAGCCATTCCGCCACAGAAGTAGTGTCACGCGAGGCCCAGTTGTACTTGGCGGTGATCATATCCAACGACTGGGCCAAACCCTGGTCGTATCCCTTGGTGTTTTTGTCGGCAAAGAACTTCTCCACCTCCGCCTTCTGCTCTTGCTTGGTGAAGCCCGCAGTGGAGATGGTCACCACCAGACCCAACATCGATAAGCCTGGAGGCAACAACTTGTAAATGCTGTCCCAGTTGGTGGAGGCCCACTGCCACAACTTTTCCACACCACCACGGTGGGTTCTCATGCCTTGCATTGGCATGTAGATATCCTGCGGCTTGATGATATCGGTCTGCAACAACAACGCCGCGGTCTTGTCGAGAAGAGCGGAGTCTTCGAAGCGGCCGAGCGATCTTAATGCCGCAAGCTTCTCCTCCACCGACGCGGGGTTGGTGTAGATATGGTAGAGCTGGTCGAACGTCTCACCAGAGCCAGACTTGGCCACACAGTTGAAGATAGCCGCTCTCAAGTTGGGGTTGACTGCAGCCAGATCGCCGGCCACAAACTTGGCGAAAGCGTCGTGGGCAAACGCCACCACGTCAGCCTGGCCCGCGCCAACAGCAAAAGCAAACAACAACGACTTCAACTGCTGGTCTGCGAACGAATCGGCGGACGAGAACTCGTAGCCAATCTCCTTGATCTTGGCGGAAATCAAGTCGATGATGAACTCGTTCAACGCCTTGAGAGTGGCCGGGTCTTCAAACAACAATGCGGCCTTGAGCTTGGCAATGCTGCCCAACGCCGCGGACCACACCACGTAGTTGGGTTCGCCGGACCACACCTTGACCAAGTTCAAGAGGTCAGTGGAGCCGATAAAGCCCGAGGACGCCAAAGAGCCCGCATCCGACACCAATCCCACACGGTCTTCCACCGACAACTTGCCGGCCACACCCGCCTCGCCCAACTTGGTCCAGCGCGCCGGCGAGTACGCGGTACGATAGATACCGGCCAGGTCGCCGTTGATCTTGTAGAAGTCGTCGTCCGCGGCCAAAGTAATGGTCGTGGAGCGTGTGTCCAACACCAAGGACTCGTCGATGCCCGCCGAGGTCTTCAATCCCAAGAACACCGGGTACAACACCGTGTCTTCTTCCGGGGTGACGTCTGCGGTGGCAAGGAACCGGTTCTGGGTCAAGGTCAAGGTGGCGCCTTCCTCCTGCACCGACACAATGGGGAAGCCGATGTTCTTGGTCCAGATATCCATGACCTTGATCACGTCCTTGCCGCTGGCGTCGCCCAACGCGGCCCACAAGTCGGACGTCTGGGTGTTGCCCCACATGTGCTTCTTCAAGTAGTTGGACACACCCTTGATAAACACCTCCTCGCCCAACCAGCGCGAGATCATCTTCAACAACGACAGGCCCTTGGAATAGGAGATGGCGTCGAAGATCTGGTTGATCTCATCCGCACGCTTCACCGGCACCTCGATTGGGTGGGACGAGCGGAGCGCATCCAACGTCAACGCACTCTGGAGCGAGTCCAGCACGTACGACTCCCACACCTTCCAGTCGGGGTACAACGCGTCGCATGCGTACCACGACATCCAGGTGGCGAAGCCCTCGTTGAGCCACAACCCGTCCCAGAAGTCCATGGTGACCAAGTTGCCAAACCACTGGTGGGCCAACTCGTGCATCACCACTTCGGTCACGCGCTGCATGGTGTCGATGTTGGTGTTGGCCGGGTCGAAGAGGAGGTCCACCGTACGGTACGTGACCAAGCCGAAGTTCTCCATGGCACCGGCAGAGAAGTCGTGGATCGCCACCATGTCCATCTTGGGGAGCGGGTAAGGGATGTCGAACTTCTCGTCGAAAAACGCCAACGTCTTGGCCGCGATGTCCGCGGAGTACTGGCCGAGGTGTTCCTGGCCAGGGGTGGCCCACACCTTGATGGGTTTGGTGTAGGAGGTGTTTTCCACCGCGCGCAAGTCGCCCACGATGAACGCCACCAAGTAGGTGGACATCAAGGGCGTGGAGTTGAACACGGTCTTCTTCTTGCCGCCGGCCAACACCTCCACCGCCTTCTCATCCATGTTGGAGAGGTGCACCAACTTGGCGTCGGAAACCAACGCAATGTCGAACACCGCCTTCAACGCGGGCTCGTCAAACGACGGGAACGCACGGCGACAGTCGGTGGGCTCCATCTGGGTTGTGGCAAGGTACTGCGTGGTGCCGTCCTGGCCCACATACGACGAGCGGTAGAAACCCGCCATCTTGTCGTTCAAGATACCGGTGTAGGTGAGCGCCAACGACGCCGCGGCGCCCTGCTTCAAGGGAGTGGCCAACGCGAAGGTGGCGGTCTGGTTTTCCTCGTCGAACGACACCTGCGCCGGCTCGCCGTTGACGGAGGCGGAGTGGATGTCGATTTCCAACGAGTTCAACGTCACGGACAGGGAGTCGGCATTGACGTGGAGGTCGATGGTGAGGTCACCGGAGAAGGTGAAGGAGTCGAAGTGAGGCTCGAGGGTCAAGCCATAGCGGAGCGGCCTGACGTTGGTGGGCAAAACCTCTCTTTGGGGAACAGTAGAGCACATGGCGGCGGAGAAGGTGGAAGGGCGCGGATAAATATGGCGGAGGAGGCGCGCGCCGCCGGTGCGTGCGGCACGGGCGAACATAGAAGGGAAGGTAGGGAGGGTGAAGGTGGAGGAAATCGGAGGGCGAAAGGCAGCGGGGGAAAGGCAGCGGGGGAAAGGTAGCGGGGGAAAGGTAGTGGCGGAAAGGTAGTGGGGGAAAGGTAGTGGGCGAGAGGGCGAGGAGACAAGGAGTGATAGGAATGGGTGGAGTGACTGGATTTGTGAATGGACTGAGCCTTTGGAGCGGCGCGGCGCCGTTCAACGGCGCGCGCCGTGCGTAAACAACAGGGCAGTAGACAGTGGAGAAGAGAGAAGGAGAGATGGAGGAGAGGAAATATATATACGAAAGATATACCCTGGACTCATGGCGAGACAAATCACGTAGTAGAGGGAAACTATCGTTGTCGAGGTCTGAGCCGTGGGGTTGTCCGGTCTTAACCGTGTCTTGATGGTAAAAATGGCTCGCAGTGGAAGAGCCTCGCACGGCTCTGCCTCGGTGGACCCTAAGAAATGACTATTGGCTGCGGGCGTACCGATAGGGTATTACAAGGATGAGCAGGAGGCGGAATGCCTCAACCAAGTGGATTCAACCTCATTGAGTTGAACGCACCCAGTGGAAGTAAACCCGCGAAGTGTTCGACTCAGTGCCATGCGAATTCATCCCAGTTGAGTTATGTCTCCTACCCTGCCTACACACTCGAGGTCCAATTGACACGTAAGTTGGTCGATACAACATCGCTGGTCAATACAACGTCCTACGCAGTTCCAACCCATCTACGTAGATTTCCTTCCGTGAATTGAACCGCAAAGATATTAGCATCACCAATGATGTTCTCCAATGAGACATGTTCTCCAATGAGACATGTTCTCCAATGAGACATGCTCACCAATGCATTACCCATTGTGTGTATTCCCTTATGGGAATCTCCATGCCAGTAGCCGAAGAGCGACTTTCCATAAGCATACTTCTCATAATGCCACGGTATTTGAGTTTGTCCAGACCACTGAAAACTAGCACCCGTGTCTAAATTGTCGATACAATCGCTATTGACCGTACCCAACTCATATCCATCAAAGAAACCACGGGATGGAATAAACACTGTCAACGGTAAGTGGACCCAACCATATGCACTTGCATCCAACGTCTTTACAATATCGCCGCCAACTAGTTTACCGTGCTATCCTTTCTCACTTCCCGGCAACGAGCATTCAATACATAAACATATTCAGTACGAACAATTATAAAACCAATTGGTAAACAGCAAGCAAAACCCAGCCACTCGATATTCCATTGTCAATCAAAGCCAATCGACCAAGGCACGCATTCCATCCAAAACCCACTCAGCCAATAATTAGACCCATTCGGACCCAATCGCCAATCAAAATCAGCCACCCATCGGTAGACAAATCCAGCCTCTTGCAATTACCTCAACCCAACTCTCCTCCACACCGGGCATCTCCAGAGTGCGCTACACCGCATAGTCGTAATGTTCATTCCCTGTCTAGGCTGTGCGCTGGATCAAGTGCACACCACTGTCCGTCTCCACAATGTCACTGTACTCCCCCACATTCAACGCAAACGTGGCGGCCTCGAACGGAGGCTGCATCTGGCCCTTTCCAAAGAAACCCAAGTCGCCGCCGTTAGCGTGCGACGAGCAGTCGCTTTCGGTCTTTGCCAAGTCCGCAAGCTTGATTTCGCCGTTCAAAATCCGCTTCTGGTAGCCCTTAAGCAAGGCAATAGCATCGTCGCGCGAAAGCGTAATGGCATCAGGCGACTTCCATGATTTGGGACGACGAGAAGTGACGTTTTTCACAAGAAGATGCGACGCTCGCACCTTGCCGTCGTCCGCCACCACCGGCTTCAACCCGTTGGCGCGAAACCTGGCCAAATACGCTTCAAGCTTTTCGCCATCGGTTCCGTATGGTGGTTCCCACGACGACTCGCGGGTGGCCTGGTTGAGAAAGTACTCTTTGTTATGGGTCCGGCTGACCTGGATGCTCCAACTGGGGGGTAATCCGCTTTCCATGCTACAATAAGTGTGGTTGGTGAAGTGCGAATTGGTCAGCAGTGGAGTTGGAGATGTATACACTCTTTGGTGAAATGCCGGTTTGTGAAGGATGACTTTGGTCTACTTGGGCGACCAGGAGGGGGAGGAAATTGGGAGATATGGGAAATATGGGAGAGCAAATATGGGGGAGGGGAAATACGGAAATATGGGGGTTCGGGAGATTCTGCAGCTGTCTGCTTGTATCTCCCGGAAATGGGATATATTATTTAATGTTAGCAATCTGTAATCGAATACACTGACACAACAATTGCCATGGTTCCTGTAGTTTCCATCACCACTACCCTACAGTGTGACCACACCCTGATCTCTCACCATTGCCCAGTGTGTAGTTGCAAGTGTGTAGTTGGAATCAAGTATTATGCCCCGTCCTTCTACTCTCCATTCTACCCCACCGATCCAATGGCCAAACCTCCACTACTACCGTCATTTATCAGTTGCCACCATCCTCCCACCGCTAACCCAACGCCTACCCGGCCCACATGGTGCCAATAAGGTCAATTCATCTATGTTCAGGTACTATGGAAGCCTAACTGTCACTGTCCAGCGGACTGTCTGCAACCCCCAGAATTAACGAC
Organism: Clavispora asparagi; assembly: GCA_030573135.1. Taxonomy (NCBI): domain Eukaryota; kingdom Fungi; phylum Ascomycota; class Pichiomycetes; order Serinales; family Metschnikowiaceae; genus Clavispora; species Clavispora asparagi. The sequence continues at coordinate 42,746 of JAJMCU010000033.1, forward strand.
GGTTCAGAATCTCTAGTTGATCCCCTTCTTCGCCAACGCTTCCTTCACGTGGCCATAAACCACCTCCACCGGCTCGTCACAACGGAGCTTCACCACGCGCCCCTGCTCGTCAAAGTAGTTCACCACCGGCATCGACGTCTCCACAAACGTGCGGAACCGTTTGGTGATGCTCTCGATATTGTCGTCGGTGCGGCCCGACGTCTTTCCCCGCTGCAACAACCGCTCGAGCATAACCTGCTCCGGACACTCGAAAAAGAGCGTGAACGCAGACTTGACAATCTGCTGCTCAAAAATAAGCGCCTGGTCCATCTTGCGGGGGAAACCGTCCACCAAAAACCGCGTTTTACCCGCGGCGTAGTTCTCGGCAATGGCCTGGTGGAGCAATGCCACCGTCACCTCCTGCGGCACAATGGTGCCTTCCTTGATGCACTCAGCAATCATGGCACCGTACTTGGAGCCCTCTCTGGTTTGTTCCGCACGCAACAAGTCGCCGGCCGACAAGTGCACAAACTGCTTTTCCGCCACCAACTTGGCACATTGGGTGCCTTTACCGGAACCCGGGCCGCCCAACACAAACACCAATGTCACTTCTTTATCGGATAATGCCGGCTTGGCCACTGGCTCGGGTGTTGCCGGCTTTTCGGGCTCCACAAGCGACACCGGCGCGTTTTTGTTGTAGGACGCGGCCACCAACGTGGAACCCACGGCCAAAACACCCAAAGCAGCGAGAATTTTGCCGCGAGAAGAAGGGCGTGGAGCACGGGACGAGGAGAAGCGTACGGCAGGGCGAAGGACCGCGGAAACACGGCCGAGGGGCGTCAATCTGACCGTGCGGGAAAACATGGTGTGGTTGAGGAAAGAATCAACGTTTGCGCGGTGGGTGCAAATACACCGGACAGATTGGACAGGAGAAGATGGCACATATTGATGTAAAAGGGCATAGAGGTATCGCGGTATACCGGTGGTATAATGGTATACCGGTGGTCTATTGGTATACGGTTGGTATATAATGAAATCGACTAAAACGTAGTGTGACTTCTGTCGGGGGTAAAGCTGTGGTGGGACATTGTAGATTTATATTGATAAAAGAGGTTGGTTAGGCGCTCGATGCGGCTGACTGCGATCAAATACGAGTGGGTTGAATTGAATGGCTTGATGGGTGAGCTTGAACACACAAATTGGGGTACTACTGGTGATACTGTTCGTGCAGCTAATTGTGACGCTATTCATAGCGGATAATTGTAGGACTGTAGTGAGTGTACAGTTGGTAATAATCAGTGAGTATTCGTGGATGTATTGTGGAGGTGAATGCACCAATTGAAGGGGTGAGTAGAACCACCAGCGGATGCACTGATAGCACTGATAGCACTGATAGCACTGATAGCACTGATAGCGCTGATAGCACTGATGGTAGCACTGATTAGTCTGGTAACCATCAGCGGTCCTATTCATGAATGTACGAAATGTCGTGTTGAGTGGATGTATTGATTGTGGTGCTAGTGGATATACTGGTTATCTAATTGTACTATTCGCAGGCGTATGGCATTAGGAAGGTACTGTAATGGTGTTTGGCATACATGATTGCCATGGCCGTAAGCCGTGAGAAGAATACGCCAATTGGCTCAATCGTCAATGGATCGGAACAGATATACCAATTGGCTCAATCGTCAATGGATCGGAACAGATATATCCAAACAGATACACCGATATGCGGCACGGGATACCAGAAAGCAACTATCCAAAATGATGGGTCCCAGCGACTCTCGACCCATCATTATTCCCCTAACTTATGTTTCTCACGCCAAAACTGCCTTCAGAAACACCACAACTTCCGCCATGACCTCAGCGTGCCTACCATTCATTGTAAGCCTAAAAGTCAAACATTGCTATGTCCTCTACTTCAGGTACGGCGCCAACACCTCGTCTCCCACTCGGAAGTATTTCCCGTTGATCTCCTTACCCCATCCTCTCACGGCCAAGTTGGTGTAAATGGTCGCAGGAACATCCGGAGCAAGTAATTGGTCGTTGGAGTGCAAATCAATAAACCGCTGCAAGCTCTCGGGCGTCATGTTGGCACCAAACTTCTCCCGGATATCTTTCTGCATTTCCGTAGCCACCACTCCGGGCGCCACGGAGATCGCCGAGACCCCAGGGTTTTCTTGCGCCACCAGCATCATCAAATGGTTCAAGGCCGCTTTGGACGAACCATACGCACCCCATGCGTTATACGCCTTGTCACTGGCGCCGGAAGACACCGCCACCACTCTTCCGTGAGATTTTTCCAAATGGGGCAATGCCGCAGCCACAAGACCCACCACAGAGAAGAAATTGATATCGAACAACTGTTTCCACTTGCCAATGTCCGCTTTCGCAACAGAATCGACCGGATCCAAAACCCCGGCATTGGCCACAACCGAGTCAACCGAGCCAAACGCAGAAACAGCCGATTCGACCGCTTGGGCAGAGATTTGCGCATCGGCCACATCTCCAACCACAACGACGACTCTGCCCGGGTGTTTGGCCGCGAGAGTCTCCAACGGCTCTTTGGACCGAGCTACCGCCACGAGATTGTGGTGTGGATTCTGACTGAGGAAAATGGACGCGATGGACGCTCCGATGCCTGGGGTTAGAAATTGCAAGAGAAAAACAGCGCCAGCGTCACATACCTCGAGAGGCACCGGTCAAGATCATGGTGTGGGACATGATGGAGGAGTAGGGTGATGTCTATGGACTATAGACTACAGGAGTGCACAATGGAATACCAATCAGACAACGAATTTCACCATTACTGGCGGGTGGCTTGTACGTGATACAGTGAGCAGTAGGAAGGAAATACAAGTTATACATCTGTCCAGTGCACCATGGTGTAGACATCCTCAAAAAATGTCGCCCGTTTCCCGGAATGGTATGCCAAGCGCTAAATGTAGCGAGTCAACCTCATCGTCAAACGACAATTCGGAAAAAGGAAGAAGCCCACCGGTGCGGACACCTCTAAATATAAAGGATTTTTGATAGCGACAGTGCCTACCATGGCCCTAAGATGGTGTTATGCCATGCTCTCGACAATCTTGGCCTATACAGGTATGTCCATAACCGTAGCATACATCGGATCAAGAAATACACGGGAACCGCAAACCTGGGCCCTGCTGTCTGAATGAAAAGCCTGGCCGTAGTGGTAGCGACGCGGCACATACGGAACCAATGCAGCTAAAAGCGCGAATGGGGTGACCTGGTGCCACATGTGGCTGTTTCGAGAGAAATTGGTGACATCACATATCGCAGACCGGACCCCAGACCACACACTACAGACCGCATAGACCCAGACCACCAATATACATCCGAACACCAAGAAACATCCGAATCCCCACATCACAAGCCGCCATCCTAATCCCATCCGAACGAAAACAAGCAACCCAAAAACACCCCAAATCCCCCGTAACCCCAGCTTCTACCGTGCCAACCCCAGCTACCACAGGTCGTGCGCGCACCACCACCGCATATCCAACTCGCTCAACACAATCCACCTCCAACTTCATGAACATCAACCCCGACTCGGCCAAGGACATTCCCTGCAAGAATGTCCTCATCTACGGCTACTGCAAGTACGAGAACAAGGGGTGTGTGTTTTCCCATCCGCTAAATCTGGCTGCGGCCTCGTCCAAGGCGTCTACCCTTAAAACCACCCTGGGCGCGTCTTCCGTGTCGGAAGAAGAGCCCAAACGGCGGTTCAACATGAACACCCCGTCGTTTCTGCCGGCGGTGGGCGCTCTCACCAACAAGTTCAGTGCGTTGTCGCCGAAACTCAAGGAAATTCCCGTTTTCGTGCCGCTGGGAATGGACGGAAACGGCAACAGCAATGAGCCGGGAACCCCGGGCCGCGGAGCCCATGGAGACAGCAGCCAGGGCACCCAGGGAGACCCCGCAAACCACGGAAACCCCGCAAACCACGGAAACCCCGCGAGCCAGGGAAGCCCCGCAAGCCAGGGAATCGCTGGAAACCTCAGCCAGTCGGTGTTGGGCAGCGACGCCCCGTCACGCAAGTTCAACGTGGCCACGCCCTCGTTCACACCCTCCAACCCCATGGACGCCATGCTGCCGGCTCCGCTCACCGCCAAGAACCCTTACCTCGGGCAAACCACACCCGCAGAGGACTACATGTACCACCACAGCCTGGGGGCGCTGGCGTACCCCCTACATCACCACTTGTACGCGCCCGCGCCGCCGCCGCGGCTCGCAGTGCCCCTCAGCCCCCACGAAACCAACGTGCACGACATGTTCATCGCCAACGACGTGCGGCAGCTCCTCACCAAGAAAAACGAGGCCACGTTGCAGACCATGCCGCACCTGCTGTTGCCGGACCACGTGGGCGTGTACCACCTGCTTGTGCCCATCGACCTGACGTTCGACCAGTTATCCAAGACCTACCAGTTGCCGTGCCACGTGTACAAGGCCACGTCCAACGCGTCGGCGCTCCCGTACGTGATCCGCCGCCTCGACCACGCGCTGCATACGCCCATTGCCAACGAGTTGCCGTTCCGCACCGTCAAGCGCTGGCGCAGCATCAAAAACCCCAACGTGGTGCACTTGGAGGACGCGTTCACGTCGGTGGCGTTCTCGCCCCACGGCGAGCCGGCGCTCTGCCTCGTGTACGACTACTACCCGTTGGCGGGCACGCTCCTCGAGCGCCACGTGACCCGCCGCTTGGCCACCACCCTCCAGCCGGTGACGGAAGACATGCTCTGGCTGTACCTCGTGCAGTTGACCGGCGCGTTGCTCGATATCCACGCCGTGGGCTTGAACGCGGGCTCGTCCGTGTCCACGTCCAAGATCTTGGTCACGAACAAGAACCGCGTGCGTCTTGGGGCGGTGTGTGTGGACGACATCTTGGAGTACGATGCCATCGAGCAGACCCGCGCCGACATCGGCGCTGAGGCCACCATCCGCAAGTTGCAGCTCGGCGACGTGGTGCGGCTTGGCTCCGTGATCCTTGAGCTTGCCGCCACGGCGCTTCCAGCCGGGTTGCGCACCGGCACCCCGGAGGAGGTGCTTGCGCACTTGGAACGCGCGTCGTCGGTGACGTTTTCGCCCGAGTTTCTCCGCACCGTGCGGGCGCTCACGGCGGTGGAGGACGGGTTCGACTTGAGCGCGTTCTATACGCGGTACCTAGCGCAGCGGGCCCTCCGGCTACTCAATGGTTTGCAGGATCTGACCGACTACTATGAGGGCCAGCTTCTGTCGGAGCTTGAGAACGGGCGGTTGTTCCGGCTAATAGCCAAGCTTAATTACCTTCTAGACCGCCCGGAACAGGACGGCGAGTTGCGGGGGAACCTCTTTGTGATCAAGTTATTCCGCGAGTTTGTGTTCCAGACCACTGACGACACAGGCAAGCCGGTGGTGGACTTGTCGCGGGTGTTGGTCAACCTCAATAAGCTCGATGTGGGGGTTGACGAGAAGATCCTTCTTGTGTCGCGCGACGAGGACAGCTGTTTGATGGTCAGCTACAAGGAGATCAAGGACGTTATGGACCAGACTTTTCGCAGTGTGTTTCGGTAAGTAGAGAAGATAGAACAGAATTAGGGTGTAGAGAGGAGAGAGGAGAGAGGAGAGACGAATCGGCTTTACACCCTCATATAATTTCACAAATCGCTCCGATAACGTTCCGCGACCTCACTCTCATTTCCTTAGAACTTTACCTTAGCGTATGCATCATCCAGTCGTCATACACAGTCATAATTCACTCGACAAAACATCACTACACCACAATCCGGTCAGGTCATGTATGACTGACGCGCGCGAAGAGTCACACGCATCAACCGAGCAATTTGTTCCATGAGTAATGCGCGCACGTCATCCATGTCTAAGTGTGGAGAAAACTGCAACAAAGATTTGGGCATTTCTGGCAAAAGTCGCCGGCCCACGTGGTGACAGCGCCATAGCTAGTCGCGACACCTCCAGCAGTAGTCGCATAATGCCCCAGGCGCCGCCACAACTGAAGCGGTGGAGCGGCACTGGCGAAAACGCACGTGACACCTGCGTATTCCATGAGTCAAGCGTTTTCTTATCGGGTGAGTAATTCGGATGTATGCAGGCGCGGCGCCCGCCCACTGATAGTATATAATTATAGGTGCCGCAGCCACACCTTTACTCCCCTTCCATCATTCAGTGATACTCCCTCCTTCGCATCTCCCGTTACACTCTGGTTTCACTCGATTAATAGTGGAAAGTTCAAACGACTCACAGGCTTTCACTTTTGTCCGGTTTTTTTATATCTTTTTTTATTTGGCATTTTACTACTTGGGTTTTTTTTTGACTAGTTTTGGTCAGGCGGTTTTACACAGTTGGTTATCGGTTCTATACAACGTCATTTACATTCATCTGTCGGTGTGATCTATCTTGCTGGTCATATTATCACCTGACATCCCGGTTCGCTGAGAACTCCACCTCACGGTTTATCTTTTGTCTCTTCTTCCCAATACGTCTACTCAAAATGTCTGGTTCCATCTAATTGGGGCGAGACAAGTGTTTGGTTTTAAGTTGTGCAAAAGTTTTTTTTTTTTTTAATTGATCTCCTATGATTTCTACCCCCGCAGAGAGCCCCCAAGGGTCAGTCTCGCCTCGTGCCCACAAGGAAGATACCCCATCCACCCCTTTGGAGCACCACTCTCCCAACCAGTTGAAGTATTACAATGACCACTTGAATAAGAGTCAATTCAACTTGATCTTGATCAATTGTGCGTTGAACTTGCTTAAAGTGATTTATGCCGGCAAGCCGATCGAAGAGGCCAAGTTGAGATTCTTCATTGTTGAGGTGTTGAGAAGATCCAAGTCGTCGATCCAAACATTGCAGATTGCGTGCTACTACATGTTCCGTGTTATCAACGTCAAGAAGGAGTCTCCATTGCCTTCTTGCCCCAAGAAGTTGTTTTTGGGGTTGATTATCTTGGCGTCAAAGTTCAACCAGGACCACAACTACTCGTTCAAGTCGTGGCTCAGAATTTGTGGATGCAAGACTGAAGACAACTCAAACTTGAACTTGCAGAAGCTCAAGAAGGCGGAAGTCGAGTGCCTCCAACTTCTTGACTACAACCTTTTCATCAACAGCTCCAAGTATGAGAACTGGTGCAATGTGTTGTTGATCTTTGGCTACGATTTCATTCTGCTTCATGAGGTCAACAATGGCGTCATGAGATGGAGTGATGTGGAAGAGAGCTCCCAAAAATTGGACCGCTGGAACAAGTTTTTGGTTCGGTTGGATGACAAGCAGTTAAAAGACACCACGGTGAATTTCAAAGAGTACTATGCCAACCAAATTGGATCCAAGATAGTGCTTTTTGCGCCACAAAAGGTAAATCTGTTGTTTAACAAGAGATGCCATGACGAGGAGTTGACTTCTTCCAAAAAGGCATGCGCTGCTCAATAGAATACATCATTTGACGAAATCTGCGTAGGATCTGAATCTTATATACGCCACTAACTCCACTCTACTGCCGCCCTTACCTCTACTACAACTCTAACCACTACTGCAACCCTAACTACGGTCTAGCCATCAAAAAATATCACCAAATTAAACAAAACAAATGTATATAGACCCCAGTTCTCATACCTAAGCAGAAGCAGTCACCACTGGAACGTCGCTAGACAAATTGGAAACGATACTCGACGAAGTATCGGCCGCGGTTTGCGAAAGCTCCTGCGCCTTCTCTTTGATTGGAGCCGTCGCCTCTTGAGCGTAGGTTTGGGTGGTTTCCTTCAAAGGCTGGATGTAGTCCAGGTTCACCGACTTGATCAAGGTAACTCCGGTGTTGATGGACGCCGACGCCACTTTGACAAAGTAATTTTCCGTCGCAGCGGAATCGAACTTCTGGTTGTAGGTGGAAATCACCGAGTTGGAGATCTCGTTGGACTTGGCAGAAATCAAGTGCTTGGATCTGTTCAAGGTGTCGTTGACGATCTCAATCGACTTGTGGAGCTCATTGGACACCTCAGCCTGAGCGGTTTCGCCCGCCTCTTTCACTTTGGGCAACACCTTGTCCACCGTAGTAGAAGCGTACTCATTGACCGGCTTTAAGTACACAGAAATGGTATCTTCTCCTTTCTTCTTGTATGCGCCAGCAATATCCACAGCCTTCTTCTTGTAGTCATCACCTACCAGTTTGTAGGTGTTGATGTACTCGCCGCCCTTCTTCTTGTACTCCTGCAACACCGTATCTCCCTGCTTCACCAAGATCTCGCTCTTGTCCACAACCGCATCTACCGATGATAACACAACCGCGTCGAATTTGGTATCCGCCTGTTGCAAAAGTCCTGCTGCCACAGGAATGTTGGCCACTGTTTTGGAGTAAACCACATTTGCTACCGCAAGGGCATAGCTGTATAACACATTAATTAGTTGAAACGAAAACGCAAATGCAAGTGCTTTTTGCACCACGGGGTACTTCTTGAGATGGTTGAGGGACTGGGACGAAAACGGTTTGGACATTAGAAATGGAAGAATACGGAATATCTAACAAGCGGGAAGAAAAGTGACGGAAACCACAACAAATATGGGTTCTGGGGGGTTTATGAAGGGATGCGACAGGAGATGAAGTATGCCGCATGCACAGGCCACCTGTGGTATCCGGATCCCGCGTGCATCCTGCATTGCGCACGGACGATCAGAGCTACAAGGAGAAGCAAATGGGTGAAGAAAAGAAAAGCGATTAAATAGAGAGAAGCGAATGGATCTAAAGAGCCAGAAAGCAGAAACGAACCAATGGGTATAACAAGCGGAAACAAATGATTAACACTAGGGTTATATGCAAGATTGTGATACCGCCTCAGAGTGGTCCATGACAACAAACCAGATTGCGGCGGTGGATTGACGGCGTATACGCTACTTTGCCGAGATATTGGCTTTTCCAAACACAATGAGCATTTCTCGAACTTTTATAAGTAGCCTGTTATTGCAATTTATCCTTGCGGCACCCCAAGAAGACCTCCACATGATCCAGGTAAACATTTTAGACGTAGTTTCATGAACAGTCCATTCCGTTAGTTTTGGATGGGGGGAAATTGCGGAAAAAGAAATGCATTTATGATTTTTTTTTTTTTACTTTGCACACGGGGTTCCTTTTCCCCTGTCGAGTTAGGCATCGGATCTGGTTTATCTGGCATGTATGTGCAACGAAGCATCTTTTATACGCCATACTGTTCCGCGGTCTGGAGATTGCGGCATCTGTCCGGATAACACGGGGGCCACAGGCTTCGCATGCATGTGAATTTTGCCCCGTGTCAGCTGTTGTGACGAAAACAGCCTCGAGAATGCGACACTGCCATTGTTTATCCGGAGAATCTGGATCAAAAACGTCAAGGTCGGAAAAACCGGACAGCGGAGGCTATAGCATTGGGTGATCAGCAAATGTCTTAAATATCAGTAGAGTGTGGACATTCAATTTTGTTTCCGCAGTAGAACGGCTCTTACTCAACCAGAAGCATGCGCCCAGAAAACAAGCAAGCAGTGAAAGTACAGAAAATAGGACCGAAAACGCCCTCAAATTGGACAGAAAAATAGAGCAGTCGTCAAGTGGGAATGTCGAACCATAGTGACCGGGGACAATCCATTGGAGTGATATTGATTGGAGTTTTGATTGAATATATTGATTGTATATTGATTAGAGGTTATATCGATAGGCTATATCGATTGGAGGTGATTTCAATCGACAACAATAATGATCCTGGATCACGATAACACACGACTGTTTGATCTCGGAATCCAATGAGCGCTCTACACCCTCTATTCTCCTCTCTCGTGCTGCCTCGCACCCCAATCGCCTCAACTACATGTGTTCACTTGAAAACTATGTTTCCTATTCAATATCCTACTGCTGCTTGCACTCTTGTGGGTTCTCCTTAGGTCCTGGTTCGTTGATGTCGTCATCCTCGTCATCATCGTCCTCGTCGCCCTCTTCGCTGTCAAACTCCTCGTCCTCTTCAGCAAAGTCCTCGGGGTAGTCCAAACCAACCGCATCGCCAGTGAACCAGTCAATGGCACGAGGAATCAATCTGTCCTTGATTTCCTCGCCCAATTGATAGTCCAACTCCAATCTCTCTTCCAAGTCCGCGTCCTCCTCGTCTTCCTCGTCGTCTTCTGCGTCCGCGTCAGATGGTGCCTTTGGCGGGTCAAAGAAGTTGAAGAACGACTCGGTGGGGGTCAACTTCTCGATAGTCCTTGTTTGCTTGGTGTTCTTGTTTCTCTGTTTTCTGCGCTCGATGTTGATCGTCACGTTGTGTTCCTTGGACTTCCAGTTGATCTCACATCCGTCAGCGTGGTCGTACACAAAGTCGCCGGAGTAGCCCAACTCCGCCTGGTAGTGGTAGGTCTTGGTCAACACTTGGTTGCTCAAAAATGGGTTCTCGCCAAACTCGAAAATCAACTCGAAACCAGGGGTGCTCAAGTACTCCATACGGATATCTTTCAAGTACGTCAACACCTCGCTGTCTCTGTCGGTTACGGCCTCGCTGACAGTGCTCAAGTTCTCCAACGAGGTCAACCAGAAGTTAGGAACACCCTTGACATCCTCTTCGTCCTCGTTCGCCTCGTCCTCCTCTTCGTCCTCTTCCTCGTCCTCGTCTCTTTCTTCCGCCTCAAGCTCTTCGCCAACCTCAATCTCTTCCGCAGTAGGCTCTTGCTCACCATTGACAATGGCTTTTCTGCGCTCGTACAAAGGCTCGTACTTGCCAAAGTACTTCTTCTCCAACTCCAACAACTCCTTCTGGAACTCGGCCTCCAACTTCATTTGCTGTTGCTGAATCGCCTTCAACCCAGACACTCTCTTCTTCACCTGTTTTGGCAATTGGTCAATGTAGCCGCTTTGCTGGCCCACCAACGTCCCCAACTTTCCTTGGATCATGGAAAGCAACGCGGGGTTGTTGGCCAACTGTTTGGTCAAGTTGTTCTCATCTTCTTCGGAAATGGTGGAAACGGTAGGAAGCTGCTGCTTCAAGTACAGATTCGCGACACTGGAGGGGGTGTTCTGGGGAGTTGGCGCTTTGGAAATGTCGCCGTGCTTTCTGATGGGTTCCGACATTTTCGGGTGGCGGGGGGAAGAGGTTGTAGCAGAGGATAATTTACTCCCGGTTTGAAAAAGAAATGATTTGTCACGTGGCCCCAGCCCACCTCCCACCACCTGCTACACCTTCGCGGTACAATCACACGGAGAACACTCACACTAACACATAAATACAATGTCGCAATAGATAAATAAGAATTTTCTACATCTCGAACGACGCTGCTGGCGCCATCGCCGTGGCCTCAGGAATGTCGTCGTAGTTGCCGTCCAAGTACCGCTCGATGTCTAGCTTGCGCCGTTCCCATTCCTGTACCTGGTCAAGCTTCACCTGGATGTCGTTGATTTCGTTATCAATCGACTTCAAGTTCTCTTCCGACGTCAAGTCGTGGAAGATCCACCCGTGCTGCTCGCTCGGGTCGTCCTTGATTTCCAACACAAAATCGTGGTATTTCATCAACAACGGCCGGTGCGAAAGCGTCACATAGGTGATTTTCTTCTTTTGCAAGAGCTCAAAGAGGTAATCCTCCATGTCGGTGCTCACGGCATTAGTAAATTCATCCAACACCACAAACTTGGGATTGGCGAAAAGCACCCGTGCCACGCTCATTCTTTGCTTCTCCCCGCCACTAAACACATCTTTCCAGTCCTTCTTCACGTTGAAGTTTCCTTCGCGCGTTAAAAGGTACTCCAACTTCACCTCGCACAAAATGTGGTACAAATGGTCGTCGTTGTACCCCATCTCAAGCATGTCGTCGTAAGAGTACGGATAGAGAATTTGGTCCCGCAAGTTGCCGTTGGTGAAGTAAGTTTTCTGCGGCAAGTAGAAGATGTCGTCGTCGCTGGGTTTGGACAATAACCCATGGTAGAGCGGCCACAATCCAGCCATGATCCGCGCAATCGACGTTTTCCCACTTCCATTCGAGCCCAAAATCAAAAGATTTTTGCGTTCCTGGATCTGGAAGTTCAACTTGTCAATCAATAACTCGCCGTGCGAACCTTCGGCCCCAGGGATGATCACCGGGATGTTTTCGAACCGGATTCCGTTGTGGTAATTTTTCTGCACCGTTCCCCGGAGGTCAGGGGCGCCGTATTTCGACCCAAAAGCGAACCGGGGTGAGTGGCACATATGAAGGTTGGTCAACAACCCAAACACTCTGTTGGTGTAGCCTGTAAGTTCCGAAACATCCTTAATCGAGTACATGAGCCGGGAACCAGCGTCTGCCAAAGATAACATCAACCGCTTGTTGATGATGAACTGTCTCATATTCTGGCGTTCGTCCACTTTTGGTTTGGGCCCTTGCTGCTGTTCCATCAACTCGCCTTCGTCCGCGTGGATGCTGGTCAGACTAAAGAATTCCTCCAAGAAAACGGGCAACCCAGCAAATACGTATCCCCAGGCCGACCAGGTGTACTTTAACACATAGTCCTCAATGACCGAATAGGAAAATGACACGTTAATCTCCTTGGTCACATGCCCCATAAGTTCATCAAATGTTTCCCGCAATTTTGCCTTTTCCACCTTGGAACCCTTGTAGAATCCAATTTCTTCCGAATTGGTAATAAGGTTAAGGTGCTCATTGTAGTATTGGCCTTCCAAGTGGGTTCTACGGGCTGAAAGCTTGCCAAAAGAAGGGGTGAAGCGCTTCAAAACCACTGCCGTAGCAAAATAGTTGGCAAAAATCCCCACAATAGCCCCGGTGCCCAAGTTGTCTCTCAAGTACACCGAGAAAAACACCAAATCGATCAACGGTTTGCCCATACTGGAGAATAATCCGCATATGGAGTCACAGAACTTGGCCACATCGTTCGTGATGTATTGGTCGATGTTCTGGATTTCCGTCTGGCTCAACAGAATCTTGTAATACGTCATTACCTTGTCCAAGTACATGTCATGGATATAGCGGGTCAAATTGGTCCGGAAACCCAAAGAAAGACGGTTTTCCAAGTACTTGATGGCCGCATTGGTATAAGAAGCGGGGAACGCGATAAGAATCCAGTAGATCAAGTCCCGCACAAACTTTCTCCCGTTAGCACTGATCAAGTTCTTCACGAGCTGACCGTCAAGCTTGGCAATGATTAAGGAAAGCCACGTCCGCAAAACCAAAAAGAAGCACTGAGAAATAAGAAGGTAGGTGTTTTTGCACGGGAGCTTGGGAATCAAAATACGCCAGATGATAATGAGCTGGTTCAAGAACCGCGAGTTGAACAAATTGTTCTGCAGTTTCAATTTCTGGTCGATAACGAAGTTCTTGTAGAGATATTTGTCGGCCGCATAGCGGTCCAAATGTGGTTTAGGGATAATAATTCGCGTGGTGCCGTTTTTGCCCTTGGGAATGTGGATTTCCCGAGCGCCATTCTTCAATACGGTAGACGATTGACGAATGAGAATTGGCCGTTTCACCAGGCGTTTGTAGTTCCGCTCACGATACCACGAAAGCAACGAGTGCAATGTGAAATACGTTCCGATACCAAAGGTAGACACAATGGTACCAATGAAAAGGATCACCGGTCGACTCTGGTAGTTAATGGACACTCGGTTATCTTTGTAGACAAGCACAAACTCCCGCAATAGGAGAAGCACCCGTTTGAGGTCATCTGTCTTGTAGAGTTTGAGGCGATTTAGCTTATTCATGGCAGTTTAGATGATAAGAAAGTTTTCTCTAGGGTGTGGGCGGAAAGAAGTCAGGAGTGGATAAATGTACATGACTGATGATGCTTGCGAATTCTACCCCACATTGCGATAACCGAGGGACTGCGGCGAAGCCGAAAAGGGCCACCGAAAAAAACCACTTTAATCTACAGGATATCGATGGAAGGTTTTTCTGCCATTTAGGGCCAAAATATGAGAGTTGATTATCGGTGGATTTATTTCATTTATGGTGGTGTTTTTGTTGAGCCGAGGCAGTTGGTGCGATGGTTAGGCGAAAATGCCCCTTCACATGTAAATTGATTTTCACATTATTATACTTGCATAGAGGGAGAGAAGTGGTGAACTGACAGTGACAAGAAATAGCGATAGGAAATGGCCAGTGTAAAGACAAATGAAAAATGGGATTTGGAATGTGCCAGGAAAGGGACAAGTAACAAGAAACGAGAAGCTAGTCACAAGAGACAGACTACTAATGCATACTAGTAAGCCAGACCAAGGCAGACTACTAAGACAGACAAATGAGACAAACTAGTAAGATAAACTGAGACTAGACTAGTGTGAAAGCGTTTGCAGCCCTTTATCTACAGCTGTCATTGACTCACCATTTTTGTTGTATTTATACTTATATGGCCCCGAAAAGATGTCCATTATTCACTGTAGCACCGTACAATGTGTTGCCATAACTTCAACCAGTCTTCTGGACAAAAGTTCCGACGTCCTTGAAACGGTTGATTCAAGCATCTAGTTAATACGTCTGGTTAAAACATCTGGACAATACATCTGGTTAAAACATCTATTAAAACATCTGTTAAAACATCTGTTAAAACATCTGTTAAAGCATCTGGCTATCTCGTCGATCTCGCTGAAAAATCTCGTTTTTGTTAATCATGAATACGCTCCGCTTCTTATAAACAAACCCCGTTCTCATTCCTCCTATCGTATCGTGTTACTTCTTCATGTTAGCAGTAACACAAGAGCGGAACAACTGGAATTCCTTAGCGCAGGCATCCTTCGAAATGTTGGTGTAACCTTTTAACACGCACTGGCCGTAAGCAGTCCCAAGCTCAGCACATTTTGCGCTGGCGTTCATAAGGCGGGCAGCCGGTCTAACTTTCTGGGTCATGGGAAGAAAATTGTAGGTTCGCGCGATGTATGTAGGAGGAAGTGTTGATCGCCAAAGATATTATGGATACAAGTGCGTGAGAAGATAGTGAAGGATAGAGATAACGAAGGATAGGGATAATGAAGGATAGAGATGCCGAAGGATAGAGATATTGAAGGATAGAGATGCCGAAGGATAGAGATATTGAAGGATAGAGATGCCGAAGGATAGAGATATTGAAGGATAGAGATGCCGAAGGATAGAGATATTGAAGGATAGAGATGCCGAAGGATAGAGATATTGAAGGATAGAGATGCCGAAGGATAGAGATATTGATATATGGATTTACAGGTCGATACATTGATGGTGGTGACATTTTTATTTAGCAATTGGCGGATTTAGGGCCAATACGACATTGTATGATGTAACGGTTTCATGACATTCGAAAAGTGTAAGATCATACAGACCAAGCCAAATCAGACCACCACTGGCACCTCCATTTGGATCCAAAGTCACCCTCCAAAGACGTCAACCATCTTCATATCAAAACCGGACTCTTCCACCTCTCAGTTAACACTACTTCATACCATACACTGCACCCCATTAATACATACTCACCGTCTATAAAAGCCTCAGCTCCACCGCATACGCCATCTTCATCGCCTGCTCCATAAACATCAACGTCAAAATCGAATGTGGTCCCACGCGGAACAATTGGGCCCAGAACCCCTTGTAGAACGCAGTGGGGCCTTCGGTCTTGACGATTTTGGTGAAACAGTCCACGGGGCCCTTGTACAAGTCACCCTTTTGGTTGTACAATCTCGTCAACACCACATCCCATGGGTTCATGACTATGGCCACACCAAGACCGGCGGTGGACGACGACACAAAGTGCAAACCGAGCGATCCGTTCTCCATCAAGTTGTGGTTCAACAAGTAGTTCTTGGTCAAGTTGTACACCGGCAACTGGGCCGAGGACCCGGCACCGGTTCTCAACACCGCCGCATCCACACCTCTGAACCATCCCCGAACACCCTCCGCCGCGTAAATCTGGCGGAATCCGTCCAAAACGTTCTTGTAGTACGTCTGCTGGCCCACATTGACCCCCACCTTCGCGTTGGCCTTGTTGAACGACTGCATTCTCGTTTTGATGAGGAAGAACGGGTTGGCAATGATGGCTCCGGCACTTCCGGACACAAAGCCCGCCAACACATTGACTATCATCTTCTGGGGGATTTTCGATACATCGTCGTAGTACTCGGCCGGGAAAAGCGCCCGGGTGATGTATTTTCTCGACGGTTCGTACAACCCGATACGGCACCCATTGAGTCCCATTTGGTACCAGTAACCACACACCAAGCCCTGTTGCAACCCGCGGAGTCCTTCATTCTTGTAGATCACCACGGCCGCCTGAGCCGGGTTCCGGTACAATTTCGGGGCGGTGGACGACGTGGAAAGCTCACCTTGCAATTGCATTCTCGTTTTGATAAGCTCAATCGGGTTGGTGAAGGTAACCGCACCACAGGCAGCAACGCCGCCCGCGAGAAATCCTCCGAGAGTCGAAACCTCCTGGGCAAGTGCCTTCAGCTCAGTTTTCGGCGCCATGACACGTTGTTGGGGTGTTTTTCGGAAAGTGGATTTGAAAAGAAGATGAGACCGGTAGCGGCGAGTGGTGCCGGATTAGGAAGGCCGCGACCGAAAATTTTATTACTCCGGATTCTGGTCCAGTTTAGGTTGCACATTGGCCGACAATGTGTGTTTGGTATATTTGACAGAAGAATGCGTTTTCGAACACGATGGACGATGTTTTGGTGTCAATTGGCTTTTGGCACTCTAGCCAGAGGGTCGTTTTCGTTAGTGTGTGAATGACGACCGGTATGGCGTAATTGAGATATACTGCACTGATGCTACTGCTGATAAAGGGCCAATGATTGCGTGGTTGTTACTGAAATGGCATTCTGAGCTGAAGTTCCTCGATGACAGATCTGGCATGAATTACTGTTCTTAAAGGGGGCGATGTCATAGTGGAGTGGGAGAACTGTTGGTCCCCAGTGCGAGTCTCTCATTCAGAGATTAGTCACGGTGGTTACAAATTATGTTTGGAGGTATTGTGACTGGTTTTAGACAATAGACGTTGAAAACTATCACAGTTTCCAGACATACAAAGAGGAGCTAGCGTAGTGCTGGTTTTAAAACTGCTCCAATTTCCTTTCACCTAGACGATCTTCACTTGCCTCTGTATGCGCTTGTCTATGTATGCTTTTGTCTATGTCGCGCATGTCATATCGCATAGATGTCAACAAGTCACACGTGAGTAACATCAAACCATACGGATGACTGCACATTTGCGGAAATGTACGGGAATTGGATCAACTTCCAGCAATTTGCACCCTCCATCGTCCCCATCAATTTCCATATATCTCTATCGAATTCCTTAAATCTCCATCAATTTCCTTAAATCTCCATCCGGACTGGTTTTGTCGAGACTCGAATGCATGCGAAGGCAAGCGAGACTATTTCAATAAAAACTTGCGTTTCCTCCTTCTAGAAGACATCAGTCGGTTCGGTAGACACCACTTATCTCTGAGTCCGTAGCCGGTGTGGTACTCTGTACGCAGCGCCACAATAGTCCTGGGGTTCGACATAGAGTACGCATGTCGTCAAACATTACGCAATAAGCTTCCCCCGCAGTACACTAAATATAGCACCGCTCGTCGAATCACGTCAGCGCTCAAAGCATTGGAAAAACACTTCCATTTGTTCTGAAACGATCTCCATCCGGCACAGTGCGTATTGTAGCGCCGTTATTAACCCGAGTGAACATGGGCCGTTTCGGAGGCGGAGGTGAATTCACAGAAATACAGTGCTTATCGGATTATGCCAATTGAGGATCAGTGGTCCGGGTAAAAGCGCGGGGACAACTATAATGTGCGGAGGTTTTATTTTTGTTTCCCCTAACCTCTTATTCTTAAATGGGCTATCCAACAACGCTTATCCCCAGTATTCGCAAGATTGCTGAAAATGTTGTCACCGTATCTTGCCAATTCGCAGTGAAGGACAAACTTGATGTAGGTAATCGGATGACCTTGGTTCGTTATGGTACAGATGTGGTGATCTTTTCGCCCATCAAGTACGATGATTACTTCCAGGGGGCACTTGATTTGCTTGGGGAGAACCTCAACGTGAAGTACATGGTCATTGTGAACTTCCAACACAACTTGGGTGCGCCAACGTTTAAACAGGTGTATCCTGATATTCAGATTATCGCGGGAGAACGGGTCAAATTGGGTCCGAACTGTGATGTTTCCTTCAAAGTCACCAAAGACATGGGCAACCGTGTGATTCAGGCGGCGGAATACAAGGAGAAATGGGGGCTTACCGAAGAATGGTGGAGCGACCTTGAGTTTTGCTATTTGATCACCCACAAGAACACCGATTTGGTGATGTACCAGAATTCGGGCAAACTCTTGATGGCGGGTGATGTGGTGTTCAACATGGGAGTCCCAGATGAGACCGGAACTATCGAGCAGTATTCTCCTGCCACCGGATGTCCGGAAAAGCACTTTCCTTATACTGGGTGGTCGTTTATCTTGCGGTATATGCACCCTACCAGTTACATAGGGCCATACTTCTTTGCCCGGTTGTCGCAGACCACATTTGAAGAGGGAAAACGGGCGATCCAGACGATTTATGACAACTGGGACTTCGAAACGATTGTGCCGTGCCATGGCAATGTCATTACCAAAGATACGCGGCAATTATTCCGGGCAGGATTCCGTCTTTAGGCGTACTGACGAACGGCCTTAATGTAGGAACTATCGGTGAAGGATTGTACGGATGGATAATCGAGTTAGGGTCTATGGATGGATAATCGAGTTAGGGGCTATAGATGGATAATCTGAGCAATGAGTTTATGGGTGGATGCCTTTACTGTAGGGCTTGTGGATGGAGTCCCTTATTATAGCGTTTCTCTGAAGGTTTTCAATAAAGTTCGATACGTATTTTGTGTCTGAATCTTATCTATTTTGTGCACTGCGTCATACCTCTTTTGTGCGCCGGTTTGTTCGCATGCTGGTTAAACCTGATTCATCCAGTATATCGTCAATACACCGCCAGATCATAAGAAACATTCATGAAATATTCACATAAAAGCATAATCAAATCCACACTCCACGAAATTAAATATCAAACGCTTTATAGCATTCCCTCCACTCCTCGGGTGCCATATCTCAGTCGCATCTATAGTCGCATTTTCTCACCTCACAAAACCAACCACTATGCTTAGACATCATTCAAACCGCCTCGGCCAGCTTCAGCGCCGCTTGGCGTCTTCGTTTTCGCAAGCAGAAACTTTGGCCAAATACCCCGTAGGGCTTCTGATCCATGGTTTTGCCATCGAAAACGTCCAGCCCATTCCGGAGTTCTCTCTAGTGGCGGTGAAGTTGAAGCACACCAGAACTGGTCTGGAGCACTTGCACTTGGACGCTCCGTTGGACAAAAACAACGTGTTTTCAGTTGCGTTGAAGACAAATCCTCCGGATTGCACCGGCGTGCCCCACATTTTGGAGCACACCACCTTATGTGGTTCTTACAAATACCCGGTGAGAGATCCGTTCTTCAAGATGTTGAACCGTTCGCTTAGCAACTTCATGAACGCCATGACGGGCCATGACTACACCTTCTACCCATTTGCCACCACCAACAGAAAGGATTTCACCAATTTGATGGACGTTTACTTGTCGTCAGTGTTTGAGCCGTTGTTGACCTACGAAGACTTTATGCAAGAGGGCTGGAGATTGGAGAATGCGGATGTGACCGACAAAACCAGTCCGATCGAGTTCAAGGGTGTGGTGTACAATGAGATGAAGGGTCAGTACTCTAATTCCAGCTACTTGTACTGGATTAAGTACCAGGAAGCGATTTACCCATCGTTGAAAAATTCTGGTGGCGATCCCGCAAAGATCCCTGATTTGACCTATGAAGATTTGGTGGACTTCCATTCGCTGAACTACCATCCATCCTCAGCAAAAACATACACCTACGGGTCGTTCCCTCTTGCAGAACATTTGCAAAAGTTGAACGAGTTTTATGGACCATTTGGTGGCCGTTCCTCCAAGCCGGTGATCCGCGCGTCTATTTTTGAAGAACAGCCTCAAGTCGACTACCATAATGTTGAGGTCACTGGTCCAGTCGATACGATGTCGTCTAAGCCAATTGAAGAGCAGTACAAATCGTCGATTACTTGGTCTTTGGGTAACCCATTGGATGCGACTAATCAGTACACCATTTTCAAATGGAAAGTGTTGAACTCTCTTCTCTTGGATGGTCATAACGCGCCGTTCTACCAGGAGTTGATTGAAACTGGTTATGGTGAAGACTTTTCTCCCAACTCGGGATTGGACGTCACCACGTCGATGCTTGGCTTCACGATTGGTCTCAACAACTTATCTAAAAAGAAAGTCGAGGAGTTGGAGGAAAAGATCCAATCAATTTTAACGGAAAAGGTGATGCCAGAGCTTGCCAAAAACGAGGACAGCGTTTTCCACGAAAGGGTCCAGGGTATTCTCCATCAGTTAGAATTGGGGTTCAAGAAGCACAAGCCCGATTTTGGGTTGGGCCTTTTGAACTCTATTGTTCCTTTGTGGGTTAACGGCCAAGAGCCTTTGAAATCTTTGCAAGTGCAGTTGGTCTTGAACATGTTCAAGGAGGACTACGAAGAAAATGGGTTGGAAATGTTCGAAGAGTTATTGTCATCCGCGTTGTTGAACAGGAGCACTCCTAAATTCAAATTCACTATGGCACCTCAGGAAGACTACAATGACCTTTTGGTGGCGGATGAAGAGAGTAGACTTAAGGAACGCGTTGATCAGCTTAATGACGACGATAGGGAAATTATCTTCAAGAGGGGCCAAAACCTTGTTGAGAAGCAAACTGAATCAGGTGATGTCTCTGTTCTCCCAACTTTGACTCTTGAAGATATTCCAAGACAGGGAGACATGTATGATTTGTCATTTTCCGCGCTTGCAAACGACGGAAGAGACATTCAGAAGAGAATTACCAATACCAACGACTTGGTGTATATTTCTGCGGCCAAAGACTTATCATTTGTACCCCAACGTCTCTACAAGTACTTGCCATTGTTTAACACATGTTTAACAAACCTCGCGGGTACCGAGAAAACTCCGATTACCGAGTTGGAGAACAAAATCCAGCAACAGACAGGTGGAATCAGTTTCTCTGCCGTTTCCAAGGCCGATCCCTACAATATCCAAAAACCGCATCTCCAATTTGTTATGTCGGGTATGGCGCTCAAGGAGAAGTCGGCAAACATTTATGATCTCTGGTTTGAAATTTTGAACAAGACCAAATTCTCCGGCGACGACGTGGTGTTGGACAAGTTGCAGACGTTGGTGAAGAACTTGGGCCAAAACCAGTTGAACATGATTGCCGACAGAGGACACTCGTATGCCAACTCCTACAGTAATGCTCGCCTTACTCCTACCAAGTTCATCAGTGATTTGCTCGGTGGCGTTGAACAGGTGAAGTTGGTGCTGGAAATGAACAAGAAATTGGAAGAAGGTGGCAAAAGATATTTACTGGAAGAGATCTTGCCGATTCTTCGCGAGATTCAAACGCTCATTACTAAGGGCTACACTGAAGGAACAAAACACGGGTTCAAGTACAGTATTGTTGCGGACAAGAAGTCGGCCAACGCGAATGTGAAGCTCATTGAGAAATTCAACGAGAGCATTCTCAAGGAAGCTGGAGCCAATGCATTTGCCAACGAACTCCGGGGAATAGTTATTCCTTCGGAAGCTACCACCAAAACCATCTTGAATTTGCCTTTCCAAGTCGGATATGCGTCGTTGGCTCAAACCGGTGCGGCCTACAATACCAAGGATGGCGCGGGTCTCCAGGTGTTGTCGCAAATCATCACGTATAAGCATTTGCACTCTGTAATTAGAGAGTCTAACGGCGCTTACGGCGGAGGTCTTAACTACGACGGCCTCGGAGGCACACTTAACTTCTACTCTTACAGAGACCCGAATGCGATTAAATCGACAGAGGCATTTTCCACCACCTACGGTAATGCGCAACAGAACTTGATTAGTGGAAAGTGGGACGCCAAGGCGTTGCAAGAAGCGAAGTTGGCGATTTTCCAGAGTGTGGATGCCCCGGGCCACATATCCAGCCAGGGTTCCGGCGTGTTCATGGAGAACATCAGCGACGAGATGAGACAGGAGCGCAGAGAGAACTTCCTTGATGTTCTGATTCAAGACTTGCAGGAGGTGAACGAAAAGTACTTGAACGTGACCGACCGGGTGTTCACGGTTGTGGGAGATGCCAAGATGCTCGGAGCGGGCGACGACTGGGAAGTCAACAACTTTTGAGGCACTGGGTTAGCGGGGAGTGCCGAGCTACTGGAAAGTTGTGAGTTAAACGTATCTTAGACGAGCCGACATCAGTGGCTCACCTGTAACCTACTTGTATATAATCGAATCAGACCTTTATTGAGGAAATGGATATGTACACGGAAATGAAAGCAGCATGGAAGCGAAATGATAGGGAGCTAAACACGGTGGCTTCTGTTGTAGTCCTTGGCCACCAAGTCCGGCACCTTTCTCTTCTTTTCTTCGGTGAAAAGACAGTGTCTCTTGGCCCTGGGGTCGTACAAGATCAAATTGAGTCTTTGTGTGTGTCTGGGGATTTTGAACCACTTCTCGTAGCCGGATTTGGCCGCGGATACAAGCTTGACCATGGTATGGGTCGTCTTCGCCTTAGCTGCCATGATGAGTGTAGTTGAAGAGAAGTAGACAGACGGAAAATTTGTGAGGACATCCGTACACCGAGTGTGGGAGGTACGGGGGTGACGACCGCCGGGGTAACGACACCGACGGACTTTCCCTCCGAGACTCCATTGGGGTGTCCAGAGCCGAAAGCCAAGATTTGAACCTCCCCACCCACAATCCACAATCGAACACCCAAACCCGACCGAAGTTTCCCCGGCCGCAACAATGCGACACCGCGTACAGTGCCACCACCATGATCTGAGAAACCAAAAAATACATCAGTACATAAAAAAACCACTTCCCCGGAAATCTCCCCACCCCAAGCGCCAGACTCCCCAAGCGCCAGACTCCCCAAGCGCCAGACTCCCCAAGCGCCCATGTTTCTCAATCTCCACTCCCCACAACCCTACGCATGGACACTACCTCCACGCAGGTGCATTTTTTTGTTTTTCGTCGCGCGTCCTAAACACGAGTCGCCCAATACCGGTTATTTTTGTCCACCACCATGATTTGGAACTTGTGGCTTGCCCTCACCCTCGTGATCCAGTTTTCCTCGGCGTTATTGCTCGAGGTTCCTGCGTTCGAAAAAGCCCAGCCGGTGTGCATCCGTGATTTTGTTGGCCGTGACCAACTTGTCGTGGTGAATGTTAAGACCAGCGGCGGTTCTGGCGACGGCCAGAGATTGCTGATGACGGTGGCTGACACCCTCGGCAACCAGTACGCGCGCAAGAACGCCATCAACAAGGACATGAGAGTTTCCTTCACCATCTACGAGTCCGTGGCCATCGATATCTGCTTCACCAACACGTTGGAGAGAACCGGAAACCGCCGGGTGTACTTGAGCAGAGACGTGGAGTTGGAGGTGGAGACGGGCTCGCAGGCAAGAGACTGGAACGCGATCCAGGCGGCCGAGAAGTTGAAGCCCAACGAGGTGGACTTGAGACGGGTGGAGGAAATCACCCAGGAGATTGCCCAGGAGTTGCAGTACTTGAAGAACAGAGAGGAGAGAATGAGAGACACCAACGAGAGCACCAACTCGCGCGTCAAGTACTTTTCCACCTTCATTGTGCTCTCGTTGATCGGCTTGGGTTTCTGGCAGATTCTGTACTTGAGACACTACTTCCGCGTCAAGCACATCATCTAGGTAATACATGAGATAACAGTGTGTGAGTGGTAGAATGTATTGTATATTATGCGTTCTGCCGTAATAACCTGTCGGGGTTACACTATACTGTCGACTGCCGGGTTTCCGTCATTCGACTGCCGGGTTTCCGTCATTCGACTGCCGGGTTTCCGTCATTCGGCTGCCGTGGCACTCGACAATCTCGACAAAGCTGACGGTGCTGTACTCCCGGTACCGCGCCCTCTCCGCCCGCGTAAGCGTGAAATTAAGGTCTTCTGGCTGAACGTCCGCGTCGTCGGCCCTGCTGTCGAGAAAGTCGTTGTAGAAGTATTCTCTGTGACGATCACCCCGCCTGCAATGCTTCTGAATCGATAGAGCCTCGTCCTCCACACGATCCATTGCCTCCCGCAAAAGCCACTGCACGAGGAAAAGCGCCGTCTGCCACCGTTGCCAGAACGCATCAAAACTGCCAAACGAGTAGTCGTCGGAAATGCTGGAGTAGAGCCGCTCGTCGCTGATCACAGTCAACACCCGTGTTAGCTGTTCGTGGCAGTCTGAAAGAAATTCGAGTTCAAGGCGGATTCCGGTGATGGTCGAAAGCATTTTTGTGCACACCGAACAGATGAACTCAGCATCGGGCTCGAGTGTACCAATGAACGACTCGACGTGGCAGAAGCGGAGATCCAAAAGTTTGGCCGAAACCGCATCCACGAGCGAAATTTCCCGGTCAAAACGAGCCCCGTGCTCGTAGCGTTGCAACATCTTTATAATTTGCGCTCGCAACCCCATCAGGTGCTGGTTATCAACGTAGGGTGCAGCGGATTTGCATTGCGAAACCTGTACTGCCGGATCATGCTTGAGGAGAACGCGTTCACGCGAGTAGTATGGGTAGATGGTGGCGTGGGTGGTCTGGTCTAATCCGGTGAAGATGTATTCCACTGCCCGCTCGTAGATATCGCGCCGGGGGCCAAGAAGATTGAGTGCCCGGTCAAAAAGGGCAGAGGCTCGCTTTAGCGAAGGCTCGGACGTCGCCTTCAGCGACTTTTCCTCCACTCTCTCTTGTTGGATTTTCATAAATCCGAACACAACCCGGAACACGCCCTCATATGCCCGGTAGACGTAGTGCACGTTTGTATGGGCCGCATTGAAGAGGAATTCCTGGTACTGGGTCGAGGTGTTGGCACAAGTAAAGCACCATCGTAGCAACGCCCACACATCGTAGCCGGAATCCGGATCCACCGCTTGTGCAAGGACCACGTCGTCAAACACTCGGATCTGTTCCCCGCGACCACCGTGTTTCCGTGCCCTTTTGGTTTGCGTCGGAATTCCTGCCTCCTGTCTCCGCTTCCGGTCCTCGGACTCGGGCTCAGGCGTGGCGTGCGCCAGAAGATGCGGCATATTTGTGAACAACGCAGTGGCCTCGCCTAGCCCTGAGGTCATACCGAGATCCGACAAGGCGGATGCTGATAGCGACGGAGCGGAAAATTCTTTGAGCATGCGCACCGCCGCATGTGGATGTTCAACTTCAAGAAGACTATCCAGACCCTCAGAGTCGGAAATGACCTCCACTACCGCGGGTTGGGGAGGAGATGCGGTGATGGGGCGAGAGAAAAAATTGCGCCGATTAGGAACTAGTGCCCCCACGGCAGTTTCCATGTGGCTGTAGAGAAGCCGGAGCGCAGATTCCACGCGTTCAGCGGACTTGGATGGGGATGTGAGGGGCTCAGTGTCGGGGTAAGTCTGGGACTCAGTGTTGGAAGGTGGGATTAGAGACTCGGTGTTGGAAGGAGAAGTGATGGACTCAGCGTTGGAGAGAGAAGTGATGGACTCAGTGTTAGAAGGAGAAGGGAGAAATTCCGTCTTGGTTACAGGAATGCCCTGAAACGATCCTGGTCTTGTTTTTTTGGTGACTTCCCCATTCACACCCAGTGCTTTCTCCAACAACTCCACATATCGCAGAAGCACCCTCTGTGCCCGTTCTTGGAGCAGACTCTTGGATACAGCTGCATCGTAGTCCAAATTGACCTGCCGCATATAATGGCTCCCCGCCATGTCCGTATCTGCATGGGTCCAGTTGGCTCGGTGGCTCCGTGCTGCTAGTGTAAATAGAACATGAAGTACATCCACTGCCGGGACCAGCACAAACACTCCACATAGTGTGGATTCCAAATGGGTGAGAAGGGCATCGAACTGGCGCGTGTTGTTGAAGTTTACCGGCTGGTCAAATGCTAGTTCGGCAAGGAAAGAGTCTATTACCGCCAGTTGGGTAGAAATAAGACCATGGTGCATTGGACTCGAGGGACCTGAATCAACGAATTCGAATCTGAGGTTGTATTCAACTTTTGACAGATTATTTTGGTCGTTCAGCTAAGTGATCGTGTAGATTGCTTTTGTGGCTTTGGTCTTTTTGATCGTCTATTCAACCTTGATATTCGATCTTGACTTGCTCGAGGTAGACTTAGGGAATGGAGATAATTGGGCACAATGAATCTAGTTGAACGTGCCTCCTTGTAATACGGCACATATGCTCCCTTCTGTCCATAAGTGGAATACGTCAATCTTAGTATATCACTTAATACACTGTAACCTGATCTGTTTATCCGGTCGGTGATGTCACAATGAACGGATAATAAAATGTGGTATGGTTATTGTGAATGAATCGCACTTCGCATTCTGGTACTGCGAACTACTCCGGTTCCCTCACAGTAGATATTAGCTATAAGAAATAGAGAACTGGTAAAAAAATCATTGGATTTCCTTGTAATACTTCCCGACATTTTTCTGTCTCGTCACAGAGTATCGTATCTGCTTACATATGTATGGGGTATATACCGTCACAATGCCACAATGCCACCATCACTTCATCACAATGTCAAATTATACATCACAATGTCGACGTATTACTGTCAAGGTCGTCATATTTGAGAAAACTCAGATCATACTTTCACAACCCAAAGCGGGAAACCCATCCCACTGGCTTTACGCTTCTTCTTTCCACATTGCACCATAATACTCTCAGTCCAACTCTCCGAGTTGTCCCAATATTTCAGCGAATCCCTTAATCCCGACCGACAGTCCTCCATTAAACACAAAATCAACCCTTTTCTCTCGCCCACATCCCACCATATCTATGAGAATCGCATCGCCAATGTCATGAAGTTCCAAATAGCGTTTAACCAGTCGTAACTCTGCCACTGTGATTCTCAGGGCATCAAGATTCCCACTCGCGTCTATGAAAAGCTGCCACGCTTGTTGGATTATATGCGTGTTGTCTCGGAACATTAAGAGCCGAGCACAGAACTTCACCAACTTATCAATATCCACCACGTCGGAAACATCGAAAGTTCCCCCCATATGACTCGAAATAGTCAATTGAGCCAATAAATCGCGAGCAACATCCCATCTCCGCCCCGCTCGCGTCGATTTAGCTGTGTCGTAGAACCACTGAATGCACTCGGTAATGTCGGTGGTATATAGCGAAGGAACTGCTAAATGGCGAAGGAGTAGCGGAATATGGGAAAGCACGACATCTGGATCTTGTGATGAATCGAGAATCTCCGCGTACGCATCGAGAATGTCGTCCTCATAGCGTTTTTCCACATCGGCGTATGTTCTGGATTTGGCGAATTTCGGGGGCATTTGCGGTTTCTAACCGTAGAAAATGCTCTATTTCGAATCCTTTATCGGTGATATCTGAGGGTTAACTAAGTTGAGATTGAAAGGGTGGTGGCTAACTACGTGGCCTTGGGAAATAGGCACTTAGTAGATATAATGACGTTGTAGGTATCACTACTTTAAGTGGAGTTGGCATGCAGGTACAAGTGATTTATGCCTTCGAGAACCAGATATGGTGCGGAATCTATACAAAAGGTAATGCTGCGAGAAACGAGAGACGACGAATCACTCTAAGTCGATACTGAAAAATTGAAAGATATTTGACTTAGGATCAGCCATTTGATTTCTTATTCAACTATTATCTGAAATTTATACCCGTAGAATATTAGTTCTGTACTTTCATAGCCATTCAATCAGTTGATGCTTCATGTGCGTCGGCCGCTGGACTTGATTCTTACCGGCTCGGAAAACCAAAACTTTATAGTTTCATCTATTTTCTGTCTTACTAGGTATTCAGCTGTCTGCGTCATCTTCGTTTTAGATGGCTGATTCAAAATGTTCCCAATTTGAATGTAATGTCACATTTCCGCACCGGAATTGAAGATATCTCAAAATGACCCAAATACACAGAAACAATTGAACCCAGTTAATGCAAAACAAACAATAATAATGGAACTTCGGGACCAAATTTTGTACTCAGCTTCATTTATTTGTTTAATGATTTACTTGCTGAACACAAATTGAATAGTTTTTACGCCATAGACAGGGTGCATGATGAGTTCGAGTACCTGTGGAGTGGTCGAGCTAGCAACTTCAACGTCAATGGATGTGTTTCTATAGAATGAGAAGTTTGCCTTTTTCCAGAAGTCTCCAAAAGGATACCAAGCGGTCAGAATCGGATCATTTGCGGTTCTGGTGGGTAAGAGGCTTCGGTTTAGCCTGATTGGGTTAGTACCTCAGCCCATCAAATACATAAAGTCTATGACCATCATACAAATACTTCAGATATTTTACCAGATATCAAGAATCTGAACTTTTTTGGCGGATACTAGCGTAAATACGTCAATTACTGAAGTTGAACCCCGGAAGGAGGTTTATTTCTCTGGCTCTTTTGACCACTTAACATCTTTTGGTAATACTAGGTACTTCCTTGCAATAGTAAATCGCTACTTGCGCTACATCGCTGCCAGGTCACTTAAATAAAATTCTAAAGCACTATATTTGAATTTAGAAATACTTCACTTAGTGCATCACATATATTCGAGAGTGAACACCCTCGTCATTTGCGACATATTTATTCAGGGTAAAGTGTTTCATCACTCGAGCTTTCCTTTGACGGTGCGACTCCCGATTAATTTTTACTCACTCACACTTGACCTACGGGTAAAGTTCATTCCGAACGTATCAATCGAACATTACGGGTCATCGCTTTCTAAAATTCGCGTTCATATAGCCTAGTGATGGTTTTGCTCTTTGCTTTTTATTTTTCAAATAGAACTTTCAATTTTAATTAAAACTTTTGTTCTATTTCATTGAGGGATACGATGGAAATTTGTGGAAAGAGCAATTTTTTGTGGGGAAACAGAGTTGTCGCTGTATATTTGATCTCAAATATGCGCTGGTTCTTATAGTGAGTCATGTTTCATTCCCGTACTGGTCCCCACTCCTATTAATTCAGAAGTTAAGAACAGAAAAATCAAAATCTATAATCACTGCAATGATTTGGATAAAGTTTTCAAATCATCATAATACAGGATGATCCTTGTACTATCGATCATTTCCTGCGAGCTACTGCGACCTGAGAATATACGTTGTTCAACTCAGCGTGTTCAAGTCAAATATTTTAATACCGTAATTGCTTTCCGACTCGAAATCCTGCTTATATATCAGACTGAATCCTCATACTATGTATTCAACAAAAACTTCTACATTCCTAATATTTTACTGGAATCCCTAAAGTATCCGTTGATGGACCACTGTAATCCTCTTGAGGATCAGCCATGCAACATCAATCCGGCCAATAAGCAAAACCTTTACCTGTCCAGAAATCTGCACGATCCTCTTCAGCCAGCCTAGTTCCTCTTTTGGATACTTCAAGCTGGCCCTATCGGCACAACTTTGCCTCATATTTTAGATCCATGGATCCTAGTGGCTAGATTATCTTCTAGATCAATCTAGCGTGAACATAGTACATTAACCTGCGTCTCCCGAATCCGTCAGTGAAAGTCTAGCAGGTTCAACAGAACCGTGGTGCGGGTAATCTGGGAAGTATTACTCGGTGTATCTCTAAACTAAATACAGCCTATGTCTCTGCAGCCTTTCTATTCTTTAGAGAAAGAACGCCTGATAAGAAGGAGGTTGAGTCGATCTTATCATATACTCATTATATACTAATCTTATCATATACTTATTATATACTTATCATCACTATGAGCATCATAGCTTCTGGCGAACATGATGAAGACTCCGAATTCAATAGTTACAGAATCAGTATTGATGATGAATTTACTAACTCCGTATCTGCCGAAACTCATCCAGATATGTAGACCTTGATTGTACCCAATTTGCACGGTATCTAGTATGCATGTATAATTCAGATGGTATGCAGTACTGAATTATATTTACTGCTACGTGCAGAATAAGCCATCATGCTTTTCCGTGACAAAATACACTCAGGCTCCATCTTTCAAATTCAACGCCAACAAAAATGCTTCCGTCTTGTTTAAAATTGATAAGGAACATATGTTGCATTACTGTCAAATTCTACACGACGTTATTAAATATGCTTTTTCATTTATTGAAGCATTTCAAGAAGGCTGAATGATGCATAATCAGACTTCTAGAACTAATATATACTCATCTGCACACAAGAATAACCTTGATGCCCAGAATCTGGTATCGACGCACTAATTTGTAGTTTAGCTTTCATGCCTTATATGCATTAATGCAAATTTTGGGAAAATCCCGTTATGTATAGCTGCTGCCGATTGACCTACCAAAGCACGACCTGTGGAAGTGGAAAGCCAACCCTTGCAGTTAGTGTACCCACATTATACAACTTACGTACATATACATTCATGCATGTATGAGGACATGAGTTGCGAGGGTGGAAAGTGAACAATCCTGCTCCTCAAGTTATATTTTAGCTATCATTTCGAGTTGGAAGAGATAAAACCTTATTCGAATAACACTAAACCCAAGAAGAAGAAGATGATGATGATGATGAAGAGGAAGAAGAAGTATCCATACTCCCCCAACTCCAAATCTATTAGAAATGTGTGTTAGATACCCAAATACGAGAATAGCTAACAATCGATGTTGCGTGATGGGTTCATGTAGGATATTCAAATGCTGATTCTTTAAAAGAAACAGAACAAATTGGAGACTCGTTACTCTTTATATTGTAGTGTAAAACTGTTTTTTTTTTTTGGTTCACTTCTAAATATTATCGAAAATACCTGACAGTTCTCTTATAAGTAGTAATGTCAATGCGGATTGGGGCACATATATATTCTCGTGTTATATATGCAGAACTAAATATTCATCTAAATCGGGCGACTTTGCTGCAAATACAGTGAAAAGTATAATTCCGTTTAGTATAGAATTTGTCAAATAGAAAAATATTTCAAGAAATAAAATGGCGTGAGGTCTGCAAATCTAGAGTAATATTCTCTTTTTTCCACCCCTTTCTTTTAAGTCGCATACAATTAAGTATCCATACATACAATTCATGCAACATCATCAAACATATCCCCTTATATACACGTTTGCAACATTTTCCTAGTCTTCGTACACAAGCAGATGAGTATTTGGAGCAATTCTAGTGGTGTCTGTATTCTTTCTACTATTCTAAGGAAAATATGTACTCATATAAGGCATTCAAGGTCAATCATTGCACTTAGGTTTGATAGCAGGGACTGCGTAAAGGAAGTCTCAACGGATATGCAGATTCAGTAAAAGCTTTGAACGAAAAATTAAAAGCAAGGATAAGTATACCCAGTATCGTCGATACTTTGAGCCTAACTATTAACGAATTAGCAATTGGTGTGCTTTGGTCCGGACGACACACACCGCTCTGCGGCAAGTCGCATGGAATAGTACCCTATATGCATACACAATAAACATGCATATTCATGTTACATCCGCCACACCTATCTCCAATATCGCTTTGGGTATCTCGATCTAGCCAATAAATCGTATATACATAGTATATACATAGTATAGAATCGATCTTTCAAATGGGATTTAGATGTAGTGGGTTTCTGAAGTTAATAACGAACAGAGGGTTCAAAACTTCATAATTATATGTGATTTTTTGATCGCATCAAACAGATCTAGCCCGTAAATTCGTCAAACTCCTGCTAATTTTACGTCGTCTTCAACTGCATCTTCATTTTATCTCGCAGGTAATGCACTTTTACCTGTTTTAGTTTTTGCCTTGGGTTGCATGTATACGGTATGCGGTATATGCATATGTACGTGCGAGTTGTTCCCGGAAACGCCTCTGATGCAGGTTGAGCTAACATAGGTCCACATCCTTGGCCACTGCAGAGCAGCCGTCCCCCCAACATATTTAATACTGAAGATGTATGTATATATATATACGTATAAGGCCTTGACCGTCTTTTAACTCTATCACTTTCACCAAAGCTGAATCACAAATACAAAATCACATTCCTGGATACGTGTAATTCTAGCTGCCTACTTGGCGGTGCTCGTTGTGGCGGATTCTAATACTTTTTATTTCTGTTACGGTACCTATAAGAGTGTATCATCCTTCGTTTTCTATTGAAATTCTTCCAGGGTAGTTATAGGGATCTAATTCGCCTGTTGGATTTGTATCTCCTACTTCTGTCCCAACAGTATCGGGTACAACGGCAACAGAAGTGGTGTACTACACTGTAACTACGTCATATTCAATCATAGTCCTGACTACGATAGTCACTCGGCTCCGACTTATGTCACCACGGAAAGTAGCAGAACAACCTGCGCAGATTGTGTTGTGACCACGCAGGAACGTCGTGGTCCGGATGGAGTTGATACCAACCTTACCCTGACTGCCACAATCACGAACTACGCCATCACTTTGTTCATTCTTTATTATACTCCTATTGGAGATGTTCCTGGTGAGACCACTGTTATTCCTGGCTCTATTCCATATGTGGTCATCACAGAAACACCAGCATACATTGCTACCGTTGAGGGAAGCATTCCCGGAACAACTACCGTGAATACTGGCTCCACCCCATATTTTTTGGTGACTCAATCATCTCTGACTACGATTACGACGACTGGGGCTTCTGTAGGTATAACTACTGTCTCCCATAGTGTCCGTACTTGTGTCGTTGTTACAGAAACTTTGCAAAGTGTATCAGGTGTGCTTTCTAACAGCGGTAATTTTTCGGAATATTTCAACACGGCACTAGCTTATACTGACAGTTCCCTCGCCACTATCCCAGTTAGTATAGTCAAGTCTCAATCTAAATCAGAAGGCACAAGCGAACCACAATCAAGAATTGAGATTATTATTTCTCCCGCTAAATCTTCGACCGCTTCTACGAGCATTGGTTTAATGTTTACCTCAACTGACCGCAGCAAATTATTGATTGATTTCTCAACAAAAACTACTGAAGTGAGCCGGCGAACTAAATCTATAATCGGATCAATTGGGCCTAACAATGGCGATGGATATGGTAAGCGTTGTATTTCAGCTAATTCGATTTCAACGTGTTCAATCCATCTGCCGTAGACACCAGAAACAGATCCTCCTCGATTGTTAATCATGCCTCATCTACTGCTAATGTTTCTGGCAACAGCGCAGCATCCATTTATGTCGCAGTTCCATTGGTTCTTGTCGGATTGATACTAAACTTCGGCATTTGAGGTCCGTGTAAATTTCTTATTGGGGAAGTTATTTCGATTGCACCGTTTGTTTAATCTTTATTCTACTCTTGTTGAAATATATTCGCGGGTGACTATGTTAAGTTTTTCACCATTTGGAAAACGATGCAACGACCAGCCCATTTTCTTTGTTTCATACAGTTCAGCTTTCGCCACAATTTACTAGTTTTTATCACGATACATATTGGCCATCGTTTGCATTTTTTTTTTCCCCCTAATTAATTAAAATAATTTGCCTCTGGAAGAAGAATGGAAGGTATGAGCACTGCGTTTAGAGAGAGAGTTGAGCTATTCGAAGTACGAAGTTGGGTAAAAAAATATTATCTTAAAAAATAGCAGGCCTAGAAATTGTACAGTAAATGATTTCACCGGTTTTCCTATTGCGCCGTTTTTTGCATGGTCGAGACTCGTTGGAGATATATTCCGGCGCATAATCCCGGAATTGAGCATGCTGCATGGACTACAGGTGGCGACATTGCAGGCGAGGTTTTCGTGATGCTAAAGATATTTGGCGACAAGGCTCGCGATACTTGAAAATAAATGGCTCTCGATCATCTTCTATTATTGTGTGGAACGATGCGACCAAGCGGTGCATTATGTCTCTATTGTGGTGGACGAGCTTGTGCATATTTCATGCGTCATCACCCCCTGTACTGTACAGCGTGAAGCGCTTACACGAGGTAAATTATTTCCATTTGGTAAATCAATGGGTTCTTTACCATTCGATACAGCGTAATAATATAATAATTACGTATCACGTGCCAAGCAAGATAGGAAATTGACGTTTAGGATCGTTTTGATGATTGACGTGTTGTTCCACTATTTCTGATTTTGGCGCGCATCTGCAGTTCCCCGCGCCAATGTTCCATCATTGTTCCGTCACTCACTAGTCTTTATCAGCAGGTAACTCAAACATCTTCATTCATCTCGCACTATGGTTGCTCCCTCCATCAAAACTTCACTTGTTGATGTCTCCGACGACTTCTCTGGTCCTTGTCGATTTCTCTTCAAGCTTGAACTTCAACAACCCAGTGGTTCGTTCAAACTTCGTGGTATGAGCTTTCTTGTTCACAAATCCATTGCTGACGCCAAAGCCGCGGGAAAACTGAACATCCACATATTCACATCATCTGGGGGGAATGCTGGGATTGCAGCTGCCTACGCTGCGAGATTTCATGGAATTCAGTGCACTGTGGTACTTCCCGAAACATCGAAGAAAGCATCTTTGGACCAGTTAGCGGAATTGGGGGCCCAAACCCGCATCATCGGCGAACATTGGGGAGCTGCTGATGAGTACCTCCGTAATGTATTGATGCCACAAACGGCTGCTGACGAAGCTCAGATCTATTGCCATCCATTCGACAATGACGTCCTTTGGGAGGGCCACGCCGATATGGTGGACGAGTTACCGGAACAATTGGCGGCCCTCAATATAGACCCATCCAAGGTGAAGGGAATCGTGTGCAGTTGTGGCGGTGGGGGTCTCTACAACGGCATTGTAGCCGGATGTCGCAGGAACTCTGTTTTGCAAAATGTTCCGATACTTGTGTTGGAAACCAATCAAACTGCTTCTTTTGATGCAGCTGTCAAGGCCGATAAGGTGGTGACATTACTGAAAATTGAGACGTTGACGAATACTCTTGGCGCACCATATGTGGCTGACCAGACATTGGTAAATTACAAGAGTCATCCCACCACAGTTCGCCTTTTGGATGATTTAGATGCGGCCCAGGGACTGGTTGATTACTATGACAGGTATGGCACCTTAGTGGAACCTTCGTGTGGTGTTACATTTGCCGTAGCTTCAAGGAAACAGGAGTTGTTGCTGGAATTAGGTCCTTTGGCACCAGAAGACGTGGTGATCTTTATTGTATGCGGTGGAACAGGTATTTCGGAAGAGTTATTACAAAGCTACAGGGATCTTCTGACCTAATGTACATCCAGCATCACTGTCAAGATTGGATTCTGATGGATCTCTTTTTTGAGTATTAGACAAATTAGATACACGCCTCACAATTGGGAATAAACCATAATGTCTCCATAATTTACGAATTTTCAAGACATTCTCTAACTTGACACGGATTCTTCGAAGGAAAAGCTATTCCTAACTGTTGCAACACAAAGACAGGGCGATGGCGTTCACAAATAGACAAAACATCCATACACCAGTAATAAAACATCCATACACCAGAAAATACTTTTCCGGTTTGCTGGCTTTTAGCCCCTTCTGGGTCCCGCGGGATTCACTGTGTTAGTTTATACGTTTAAATATAGGGGTGAGATTTTTTTTTGGTGTTTTTTTTCTTTCGAATGTGAATCGTACATTATAACCTAAACCTCTGGAAGAATCATCTGCATTCTCTACTCTAAAATAAGCAGACAAACCGGCAGTAGGAAAGTTTTAGGGTGCTATTGGGTATATATGCCCCTCTTTGACGTTTGATTGCCTATAAGTTTCTTGTGCGTATGTTCAGGGTGTAGAATCGCACGCTCGACGAATATCTGCGATATTCCAACTTTCAGCATCTTTGATTCGATCGATCCTAGTATATTCGTTGGAGATGCTATCAATATATCTCCTATATTTTTTGAGCAAGAAAAGCCCATCTGACTATATTTTATTTTTGACGATGAATACTGTATGTTGTGGTCATAATGCTAAAAATTGTACAAATCGCACATTCTATGTCTGATTGCTTATCGGTTTTGCACATGACACACCGCACTACATGTGGAGTCAACATACTACCATTTCCTCTTCATGAAACATGTCTCGTCTAAGCAGTAATTGGTTTCCTTGGAACGGATCAATTCCACAGGAGCTGATTGATCAGAAATCGCAAATAATCCCCGCCCTGTCAAAGCCTATTTCCCCAAAGAAACAGAGGGCAAACCAGGAACAGTTTGCTTCGGAAAAAGATCATTCACAGAGCAAAACGTTGAAGAACAAGGCTTCGTCCATTTCACTAAGTTCCATGAGTGCGGGGATGTGGTTAAAATGGGGAAAAAAAGCTGATATGGCCGAAAACTCGAACCCCATCGGCACGAGTGGGAATGGTGGCAGTTCAGGTAACTATAGCGGAAACAATCACGGAGCCGACAACAACAATGATTCCGACAACAATGATTCCAACAACAACAACAACAATAGTGATGACGAGGACGAAGATTTCTTGCCCGACGATAATGGCGACGAAGTAGAGGAAAACGCATCGCAAAAGACTCGCAAAAAGCTGTGGAGTTTCTGGAACTCTCTGGAAGAGTATCAGAAAGACACGCGTGTGGTGTCCACGGCAAACACTATTCTTAACTCTACCACCACATTTCCCACACCCGAAGACACTAAAAAAAGCGATACAGAGGATGCCGTAACCGATTCTAATGTGGGAGATGATGCTGTGTTGTACAAGCCCCACAACAGTGCAAAACAATTCAACAAAATCAACACCCACAAAAATGAAAATATTTATGAAAACATTATTGTTCCCCGATGGGAGACATGCATCAAGCCCCAAGATAAATCTCTATCCTCTTCCACGTCTCAACCACTCTACGATGCAGATCAGAGGAACGGCCCATTTGATATCAAGAATTGGAGAGGATATCTTTCATACATTTCGTCGCGTTTTGGTTTTGGCTCTTCTCACGTGTCCTCTGCATTGGAGAAAGAATTCAGGGATTCGAACGAGCACAGCTACCATTTATATGGAAAAACACTTAACTTGCTTCCGCCATCCAAAAGAGCGTGTTTACCTAACTTTGGATTTTACCACTGCCACGGTGGTGATCCTTCGACTGAAATTGGCTCGCAAAACAATGATGAAACCGACCATTCTGTCGCGGTGAACAGTGATATTGACGGGAACTTTTCCATCAACCCACTTCCTACAGTAGAGAGTCAAAATTCTACCTATGCTGCTGTATTTAGCCAACCGCTGGGACCGTTGGTGAAAATTAAGAAGATCTTAATTATTGGAGTGCATGGGTTCTTTCCTACTCGAATGATTCGGCCGTTGATTGGTGCACCCAAGGGAACGTCCCTCAAATTTGCAAACGAAGCAGAAAAAGCGATCATCCGCTACTGTTTGGAAAATGGAATGTTAAAAACAAAGGATACATCCACCATGAGTATTCAAAAAATAGCGTTAGAAAAGGAGGGAAAGATTTTCGACCGCGTTGCCTTTTTCTTAGAAATCTTGACCAAATGGGAAAAAGAGCTCAACGAAGTGGATTTTATCTTTATCGCTGCTCATTCCCAAGGGTGTGTGGTCTCAATTATTCTCCTTGCCCAATTGATCAAGCGCGGTATTCTTAAAAACCCCATTTACAAACGTATTGGTATCTTGGGGATGGCGGGAGTAAACAACGGGCCATTTTATGGAGTAGACAAGTCCTTGTTCATGAAAGCGTATTCCGCCATCGAACATGACTCGCTATTGGAACTTTTCGAACTTAACAAGTTTGGTAGCCCGCAATCAGTGGCGTACAAACAATCAATGCAAATTCTAGTCAATGCCAATGTCAAGGTGTGTCTCATCGGATCAATAAATGATCTGCTCGTGCCGCTTTATTCTGCCCTTGCATCGCACGTCTTTCACCCGAATATTTACCGGGCGTGCTACATTGACCGTTCATCGAACACGCCAAACTTTATTGCGCGGCTTGTTTCGATCTGCTGCCAGCTCCAGAACCTTGGATATTTCGACAACAATGTGATTCGCGAATTAAGTACGAATTTAGCCGGACCTATCACCGGCGGAGGACACTCGAAAATTTACAATGATGGTAAAGTTTACGATCTCGGAATTAAATTCACGCTTGATACGGATGATTTGGTGGTGCCAGATATGGCGCGGAGCGGCAATGAGCAAATGATTCTCCCCATCAACAACCATGTTCATACCAAAGAGTACAATGTCGGGAAGCTTGGCACCAACCCCTTCATTTTGCCGTGGTGCCTTCGCGGCCTAATATTCAATGTGGAGAAAAATTGGATGGCATCCGACGCGGGGCAAAAATCAGGCAGCGATGAAGTACGTGAATTGTACGAACTCTTTGACGAGTGGAAGCCGGTGAGCAAGATTTTGCGGGATTTGAAGTTCAGGTTGAGCGGTATTCGTAACAGTAAGCTCTAACGCGAGGCGAGCAAATAGCCGCGCGCGTGCAGGGGTGGTTATTTATTTATTTGATAAATATACGGTCGTAGCAGCGACATAAAAAATGTCTTACCCCATTTTTGGGTAGGAAATAGTAGTAAAAAGTATTTTCCCGGGTCGGCCAGGAACTATATCCCTTGTTATTCACGGCTAGTGTGTCATGTGTACAACCGACATAGAAGGTATCCCATGCATGCATGCATGCGCGTTCTGAACGAGAAATCAGCCCAACTGAACACGCATCGGATCACCAGTGCTATCTACCCCGTGTGAAATAAACTGCGGTTGGAAAAAAAAAAGCAGTGTGCTCTTATAGTCTATTTGCTGTTAAGTTTTCCCTTCGTTATACGCTCTCCGTTTGATTTGCCCCCTTCCACTGGCAATAACTTCCCATATCACTTTGTGTTTTGAAGCAAGTGGCAGAAAACCCGCCTGTTGGTCTGGCTGGGAAAGGAAAGCATAATCTCCAGGACCCATCGATTAACATTCAAAAAGTGCCGGGTGGCAGATTTCCAGCAGCCAATTTCGCTTCGATGAAAGTGTCGCTGCTATTGAACAGCGAAAGCGCCGAACCGGAAGGGAAACTGCCGGTGGCGCTTCCCGAACACAACCTCATGACCCCCGCATCAATAAAGGCGGACTCGCCCAAGCCTGAAGCCTATAGCTCTGTGAGCGAAGAACTCAAAATTTTGACCAGGGAGAACCTCTTGAAGAGCCATGTGCGGCTGCGGTTTCCCGATGTGGACTGGGGCGAGATCGTGCGGTACGTGGAGACATTGAGTCTACCCACCGAGTTTACTCGACCTGAATTGGAACTTATTGTGCTGGAGTGGTACAAAGAGGGCCCCGTAAACCACCGGATGCTCGAACGGGAATGTTTTGCTCGGACTCGCAGAGAAATACACCTGAAGATTTGCGCACTCGAGGACCTTTACGGCGTCAAGCGGAATGAGCTTCAATGTCTGCAAATCACGGCCATGGAAGTGTGCTACGACTTGGAGATGTTTCTTTTGGAAGATTTGCGGGAGTTTCTACCGCACTTGACCGCTGCCGAGATTGCCGCTATGATCGCGAAACATTACAAGTACAAGCAAAGGTGGCTGGCAAGGGAGATGGACTTCATTTCCGACTCCATTCTTGGGGAAAAGCCATCGGGATATATTCAGGAGAACCTCGTTTTTCGCACACCGTACGAAATCAAGATGAAGGTGGAAACGATCCGGAAAAAGCTTCGGCAGGAGTCAACCCCACCGGCGCCGATCCCGGACTCTCCTATGATTATTGCGTACGAAGAGGAGATTTCTAATTTGATGCGCAATGACTTGACGTTAACGGGAATCCGCTCAGAATTAGGGGCCCGCAGCACCAAAATCGTCACCCGAGAGCTTCGCAAGCGAGTGGAAAAGTACAAAAATGAACACGAAGAGCCATTGCCTTTCACAAAGCCCGAAACCGACTACTTACGCGAGAGCTTGATCAACAAGAGCTCTATATCCGAAATCATGAAGGAGTTGGTTGTGCGCTCTGAAGCGGAGATCGAAGCTAAACTCAAGACGCTAGAAATTGCATGCGTAAGACAAAAGAAGTTTAAAAACTTTGTTGAGCGTTTGATCTACGAGGCGCAATGGTACGTTTCGATTGCCGATTCCGAAACTGGTGGTCGCCACCGCCGACGCTCTAGAAACGATGTGGTGTTTGATGATCTTCGAAAGGAAGCCTTAACCAAGAAGATAAAGGTTGAGAAGACGCAGGACCCCGAGGAAGCATCCGAACGAAAGAGACGAGGGGAGATTAGAGCAAAGAATAGGATTGACACGATGCGCAAAAAGGCGGAAGAGAGCCGATTACGCAAGCTCAATGCGTCTACGCGGATGAGAAGACTCCGCAGCAGCACTCGAACTCCAGAGCCTCGTTCAAGTGTGACTGCGCTAATCGAAGAGGCCAGGTGGTTTCAAAGCGTCACAGGAGATGGTACGACTGTCAAAGAGGGAGAAAAGCGCAAGAGAAAACCTGTGTTCCATCTTGTTCCTGAGTTCAAGAGTCGTCAACAGTTGAAGTTTGCCCAACGGAAAATAATGGAGATCAAGAATCAACAGAAGCAGGAGCAGCAGCAGGTGAAAAAGAAGAGAGGCCGTGGTAGACCCAGACTCACTCCTGCTCCAGAAATCGATGAGACAACGGAAGACAGTGGCTACGACTCGAGTGATGATTTGGAAAAACTCAAGAATGTCATCGATAGTGACGAGGTTGAAGAGCAGGTGAGTGCTTTTGATCCCACTGACATTATCCATGATACAATGGTCCCGCTTAACGGCAGACAGTTGTTCAATAATGCAATTACATCCGGCTCGGCAAACCCGCAACCTGTTTCTTTCAGTGATGATGGCCGAGTTATGGTTGAGCTGAACCATTATATTCCTATCAATGATACCGTTGCCGCAAAGGTGATCAAGGAGCATATCAAGGCGTATAAGACCTTAGGAAATAGCTTCCCACCCCTTTTTAATTCCGGTGATGAAGATTCTGCAATTGTCAATTCGAGAAACATCATTCACATTCGTTACTTGCTTTATCCGGAGCATACAGAGCAATTTGTTTTGGCTTCTCCAAAAAACAACGAGTTAGACTCTGTTTTTGAGTTGCAGAAGATTTTCCAGATACATTATTCTCTTTACTTTTCTCATTCACCCATGATAAAAGAAATCATTTTCGAGTATTATTGCAATGGGCTCACAAAGGCAGTTGAGAATGACGATTTTTCTCTTTTCATGAAAATAATCGACTACTGGAACCTTCTCATGTTGGTTCTTTCCCCATATCCAATCAAGTTCGACCCATCAATTGATATTAATGAAGGTGTCAGGATATACTTGCCGCCCTACTACAAGTTTCAGCCGACAGTACAAGACCTCAAACTAGACATCTTCTATTCGGAAGTCCTTGCTGCTGGCGAATTCAAGGGCCATGAGAGCTCTCCCTCTATCGATTATGCCACATCTCCCCTAATGCCACCATCTGCTCCCATGAAGGACTCTAACTCCGCGTTGGCGAACATAATCACAAGATTCCGGAATCTTAGACCGATCTATTACCCTACCGCATTTATGCGACTGTTGAAACAAGTGTCTGAGATTTCGCGGTTTGCGATTCAACAAATTCTACTTCGAGCGTATACACGGATTGTCTCCCCTAATTCTCGGAAACTTAGAAATTACAAAGCATTTACTGCTGAGGTCTACGGCGAGCTCCTTCCATCATTTGTGAGC
The DNA here is from genome assembly GCA_030573135.1 of Clavispora asparagi. Classification (NCBI taxonomy): domain Eukaryota; kingdom Fungi; phylum Ascomycota; class Pichiomycetes; order Serinales; family Metschnikowiaceae; genus Clavispora; species Clavispora asparagi. The sequence continues at coordinate 84,397 of JAJMCU010000033.1, forward strand.
GAGGTTTTGACCAAAGTGGGTTTGAGACCGGCACATAAGTTTTATGATTTAGGTTCTGGAGTTGGAAATACTACATTTCAAGCGGCATTAGAGTTTGGCGTCAGAGAAAGTGGAGGGTGTGAAGTGATGAGCCACGCTTCGGACTTAACAATCCAACAGGAGATTTTCTTGCAGAAACAATTGATGGTTTTGGGTATGAGTCCCTTGAATTTAAATTTTGCTTTGAATCAGAGCTTTGTGGACAATAGAATGGTACAGCAACGATGCGTTGAATGTGACATCCTCATTGTTAATAATTATTTATTTGATTTCCCTTTGAATGTTGAGGTGGGCAAATTACTCTACGGGATGAAGCCAGGATCTAAAATTATCAGCTTGAAGAATTTTATTCCTCCAAGATATAAGGCAGGAAAGGAGAAGACTATTTTTGATTTTTTGAAGGTTGAAAGGTTTGAAATGAGTGATTACCTCTCTGTCAGCTGGACGGCGAACAAAGTTCCTTACTACATTTCCACAGTGCAGCCAACGGTCCAGCAGGAGTATATTTGATAGCTATTTTAGGTCCACATAAATAGTATTGTAATTGTTTATTGAGATGAGATAATGTCCCACAAAGTTACTCACTAGACTATAATTCAGTTTCAGTTTTGATCTTTTTAGATTCAGTTTTCAACTCCCCATTAGCTCTCTTTTTCCCTTTATTGTCTGGAATTTCGTTATTAGGGTCCGGGGTCCCTTCGGCGGTGGTTGGATCAATAGAATTTTGCTTCGTATTGATTCCATTTCCCTGTTTCGACTTCTTTTTTGAGACTGAACTCGCATCGGATTCCTTCGCCAAGGCAAGCATAAGAGTGTTGACTCTTCTACTAATCTCCTGTGGTGTTCTTGAGTTAATGTACCAATCAAATCTGAACAAATCACTCTGAGAGATATCTTGCTTAATCTTTTCTCCAAGCTTTTCACTAAAGAGGCCGTGATTGTGAACAGAAAACATGATAAAGCGATCCTCAAGCTTTGAATAAACTCTCTTGGAATTATTAGGTGGATATTGAATTTTGAGATCTTCTAGCGGATCGTCCAATGCTTCAATCTTCGAAGCAAGTAAATTTTGTTGGATATGGAGCTTAGCAATCTTCTTCTCGCTAGCTTCGATTTGAGCAATGTACTTTTCATACCCCTCGATATCCTTGTAACTCTCCCAAAACTTTTTTGTGTATCTTTCAACTTCACCTTCATCCTTGCCAAGCGCTTCGCCAATTTCTTTGAAGGCAGTTCTTCCGAACTTAGCACAATTATGAATATAATTAGTAAAATCACGCCTCGACCAAGTATGGAAACTGTCATTCATCAATTTCTCCTTCAATTCCTGCTCTTCATAGGATAGAGGAACAACCTCCTTGATCTTCTTCTGCTCGATTCTAAGACGCTCTTCACGAGACATGTCCTCGTCTTCGCTCAGAAACTCCTCTTCACTGTCTCCAAAGTCATCCACAGAATAAACATATCCAACATCTTTTTTGTAAGCAAGTTGCTCCCTATCAAGAAGCTCTATCAACTCAGGAGAGAAGAATTGATGATCTTGAGCATGATATACCTTTGGTTGTTTGATCTTGACGGGAGGAGGTTGCTTCACTTGTCCAGCAGGAGTTTTGAGGACATCTTTATAGTAATTATCAACAGAATAAGTCTGTTCCTTCCGCTCACGTCTAGTAGGGTGTATCCAAGTGAGTCCCAATGCTTCGTTTTGAGGTTTTGCGAAGTTTTGGCCGTTCCACTCGTAGACCGACGCATCAGAAGTAAAGTTTTGGAGGTCATCAAGGCCCAAGTTGTTGAATTTCGCATTTAGAGAGGCAGTTTTTTCTCTTCCTTTGGCAAGAATAGCATCGATGTCGTCTTCAAGCATAGTGCTCTTGTTCGACTCAAATACCGCTTTTGCCCCATGTTGAATCATTCCAAGCAAGTCATCAGCAGAATTTCCAATGTTTCCAGATGCCTGTCTGCCTTGCTGGATCACAAGTTGGTCTAATCTCAATTTTTGGGCAGCCCTTTCCAACACTTTCTCTTCGATAGCATTTTCAGTGACAAATCTAAACACTTGGACTTGCTTTTTCTGTCCAATTCTATGGGCACGATCCATTGCTTGCAAATCAGCTTGTGGGTTCCAATCAGAATCGTAGAGCACAACAATGTCGGCCGAAGTTAAATTGATACCCAAACCACCAGCTCTGGTTGTGAGCAAAAAGATGAATTTCTCAGAATCTGGAGCGTTATAATCATCAATCGCCTCAATTCTATCCTCGTGTGACGTAGAGCCATCAATACGACAGTACTCATACTCTCTGAAAAAGCAATAATCCTCAAGGATATCCAAGACTCTGGACATCTGGGAAAAGATCAACACCCTCGAACCAGTTTCCTTAAATTTTTTGAGCATCTTATCCAAAATAATCATTTTGCCCGAGTTGAACACAAGATGCTCGTCTGTAGTAAAAGGAGGGCCAGGTTCAGCACCATCAAAAAGATAAGGATGGTTGCAGCACTTTCTCAACTGCATGACAATATTCAACAATCTCGTCTTGCCCTCTCGTTTGCCCACTACGCCATTGACAGCATCAATATCCTTCTCAAGAAGCTTTTTGTACCAGTCAATCTGCATCTCAGTCATGCCAATATAGACATTAGTCTCGATCTTCGGCTTTAACGACCGTTCGACATCCGATTTCACCCGCCGTAAGAGAAATGGACTGAGGACTTTATGAAGCTGTAACACTACCTGATCCTGGTTCTTGTCTTTGTCTGGCTGGCTGTCAAACCACTCATCAAAAACATTGGAGTCGCCAAAGACATCAGGCAAAATGAAGTTCAAAAGGGCCCATAATTCATGCAAGTTGTTTTGAAGTGGTGTTCCAGTGATGAGAAGTCTGTTTTTGGAGTAGAACAACCGGATGATCTGGGAAAGCGAACTGTCTTCGTTTTTGATTCTATGTGCCTCATCCACCACAATATATTGCCAGCGGAATTTCTTGAGCTGCGATTTCTCACGTATAACCATTTCAAATGAGGTGATCAAGACATCGAACTTGGCCGTTAGAAGTTGCGACCGTATGATCTTCTGCCGCTCTTCCTTTGGACCCTGTAAAACAACCACATTGACGTCCGGAGTCCACTTGGCAAACTCTCTACGCCAGTTATCTAGCGTGGATTTTGGCACAATGACGATAAAAGGACCATCAATTTTCTTGATGTACCGCAAATAACCAAGGAAAGAGATGGTTTGAAGGGTTTTACCCAAACCCATTTCATCGGCCAAAATACCGCTTAGCCGGTTTTCGTAAAGCAGAATGAGCCAGTTGAGACCTTGAACCTGATACTCACGCAATGTTCCTCCCTGGATGTACGATGGCGATTCCGTCAAAACTGTTCTTTGTTGTTCTGCGTCGCCAATGTGTTCTTCGTCTTCCAAAAGCTCGGCATCCTCCTCTTTTTCTGTTTTCCGGCGGCCCTGCTTCTTTTTTGGCTGCTTAAAATTGATTTTGGCGTCGATTTGTTTGATCATCCGTTTGAACTTGGCATCCTTGGACATGTTAATGTCAATGAAATAGCGAAAGATATCAGTCAACCCCAAAAGATACTTGAATCTGATCGTGGAGTCATCAACATCCCTCTCCCTGGCCACCTTGGGATCACAATCAAGCAAATAGCGGTTTCTTCTTTCGGGATCCACGTCTTCTAATTGAAGGTCAACCTCTGGTTCTATGGACTGTTCCTGATCGGAATCACTGGATTCAACATAGCTGATCTGCGATTTCTTGCGCTCTGTCATTGTTATGAGATGTTCAGAACGTCGGGGATTTGAAGGCAAAGGATGAAAAGCGAAAAAAGACGAAATAGATGGTCTATCCCCAAAAAAACCCTGGATTGATTTTTTGTCGTTTTTTCCCTGTGTTTATGCAATCGCTATACACCATGTCGCACATGTCGCACTATGTCGCGTTGCATCACACGGTGGCTAGAACCATAAAATAATAATAGAGAAGACAGCGCTAAAAACAATAAAGCTGTAACGGTTTATTAGATTTAGGGGGTTTCTTTGCTGATATATCGTGATGTGGAAATCGCTCAACTTACAAATCGCGTCGCATAGATTAAATTATCCAAAGTACTTCAACAAATGGTGTTTCGCGTACCAGGCACTATATAGGCTGTTGGGTCACCACATTCCCTTCAACAATCCCCCAGTCAATAGGCTGCTTACCGTTTTCGAAAAGCCATTGGTTGCATTTTAGGAAAACTTGCAGGGCAAAAAAACCTCTACTTGCCGATAACGGTGACGGGTGGACGGTTTTGAGCACCAAAAACGAAGCGTCCGATGAGTTCAACTGAGTAGCAAAACCGGCAACCCGTTTTTGGGCCGGGCTACCCCATGCCATAATAACAAACCCCTCGTTTTGGGTTTTGGCGTATGCGATTGCTGCTTTGATGACCTGTTCCGTAAATTGTTCCCAGCCTTGTCCGGCATGGCTATTTGGCTTATGCGCCTCTACTGTCAAGCAGGCATTGAGCATAAGAACACCCCTCTTGGCCCACTTGGTGAGATTTCCACCTCCCGGACGGCCTGATTTGGCCAATTCCTTATAGTCGGGGATTTGGAACGACGGGAAGTCGATTTTGAGTGTTTTATAGATATTGAGAAGAGACGGCGGTGGTCTAGTGGGCTCCAAAACCAGAAACGCGAGCCCGTGCGCTTGGTTGAAGTTGTGGTACGGATCTTGACCTAGAATCAAACACTTAACGTCTGGAAGAGGGGTGTAGTGAGACCAGGAGTAGATGTGTCCCGGAGGGGGGAATACGGTTTTTCCCGATTGGGATCTCAAGAACCGTTTCAATTTGAGAAAATAAGGTTTGGTGAGCTCTTTGTGGAGAAAAGCAAGCCAGGTTATATGTAATGTGTTGACTTCTAATGCCAAAAGCAGTTTTTCTTCTGCCGTGAGACGAGAAACCCATTTTTTCTTGTTGAAGTTGAGTTTCTGGCAAAATCCATCGTACTTGGCCGATTCTGGATCTGCGGCGACGACTGGGGATTCTTCTTCCACCTGCGTGATTTCCTTCGTTTCAATTGCATTTTCCGCTTGCAATTCTGCGTCGTTTAGGATTAACCCAATTCGTTCCTGGTTCTGTTCCTCTTGTGGTTGAATGGGCTGGTTCTCGATAACTTTGGCCGTCACGGGTTTCGCCACAGCCTTCCCCTTTTTCGGCTTGTTATTCACCTGAGCGAAAAACTCCGTTATCAATTTTGGTTTTTTCGATCCCTCAGGATGGTCTGGGGTATTTCTCTTAGACATGATGGGGTAGACCAAAGACGCGACGCGAAAAATCAGTGAAGCCACAGTGCAAAAGAAGTCGCACAGTTATCACCATGAAAGAGGACCAAGTCGCCTCAGTAAAAAGACCGCACATTTCTGATTCTGGCCCCGTGCCATTAAAGTTGGCAAAGAAAGCCCCATTGTAAGTTCCAGGACTCTGATCTCCGCGTTTTATACATATGCATTTTCTCGATCTACTTATATAAACATCTGGACCGGAACATGATCATCAGAACAACTTCATTAGCGCATATGGATACTCGTGGTCTTTTCTCAAGAACATGCTCGTCAAAATACTGAAGAAGAAATAGATCAGTGCCACCGTGAGCATCTGCAACCCCGCCAAGACATTCTCCGTGGGGATCTGGCTGTCTAAAGTCACCTTATAGCCTCCCAAGTAGAAGAGGGTCACCACCGCTGAGCCTAGAAGAAAGTAAACCCCTCCCAGTAGCACAATCTCCACCCCAAATTGGTAATGGATACCTCCACTGATGTAGATGGGTCCCTTCTCGTTGTAGGCAATAAATGGGGTTTGCTGGATAGTGGTAAAGGAGTATCCACCCACGATGGCAAGAAGAACCATCAAAACAATCACGCGATACACTTTGGCCTTGCTGACCGTGGAAGTGATGGCCGATGGGCCCTTCTTCTTTATTAGCAAAATGGTTCCGAAAGTGGCAGAAAACGTGGCGATGAACTTGGCTACCGCGTTGCTCTGGTTCAAGATGATCCGTTTCTGCATGCTGATGGCAAGCCAGTCGGCAAACTGGAATGTCTGGTCGTCCAACGAAGCCTCGGGAATCTCGAATTCCGCGTGGGGCTCGAGAAAAATGTCAAAGTTGTCGAAAACCTCGTCGCCGTCATCATTGTACTGGGCAGCGCGGGTCGAATTGTGGCCCTGAGAGATATGCGTAGGAGGAATGAGCCAGATATGGGGTACTTCTTGCAATTGCAAGAATTCAAACACCGGAATGTTGGTGCGGTCAATGATGTCCACTTCCGCAATGTACAAGTAGGTGGACTCGGGGTAGTTGGAGTGCCACGCCTCAGAAACCCGCTGTACCATCTTTTTAGCCCGATGGCATTCGGTGCATTCATGCTTGTCGTCAGTGGAGGTCAACAACACAAGGGTAAAGTGGGGTCTGTTGGGGTGGGAAATGAGAGACATGTTGGCATTGGAGATGGGGATTATACCAAACGGATGCTGAATAGATTCCAAATGCAACCGCATCAGAGCCAGAATGTCGGCGGCCGCAAGAATCGATAGACATAGTACGGTGAGCAACTTGACGATATTCATGGCGGAAGAATGGAGTTGATCTTGGTGCGACTAATTGAGTGCGAAAGTCCAAGAACCGGCGATACGACGACAGGGGGATAGAGATGGGAAGGATAGGAGAAGCTGAGACGGACGGGGAGAATGCAAACGATGGAAGAGGTTTGAAAAGATAAAGAAGAGGAAATAATCAAAAGTTTTAAAACAGGTATAACATACGGTTATACACGAAGTGAATGAGTACGCACGATTATGCGGAATCGGCCACAGCAACAGTGTGACAGTGCAGTCCAGCATGTAGACATGGATACATTTGGCGGACAGAGAAGAATACCCCGATCCAGATTTGGCGTGCTTGATAGTCGAATGTGTACCAATGAGTACTTAGGCATTGTAAATAATGCTCGAGAGTCAACACATCGTTTAATACCTGGGATAAACAGTCGATAATACAGTGTGAATATTCAGTGTGGATATACAGTGTCGGGATTAAAACTGTCAATAGTGGACTGGTAATAGTAAACTGGTAATAGTAAACTGGTAATAGTAAACTGGTAATAGTAAACCCTCAATAGTAACTCAATAGTAAACCGTTAATATTAGACAGTCAGTGTTAAACAATTATTAAGACAGTCACCATTAAACAGTTAATGTTACACCGGAATCTTACACAGTCGACCCTCTCAACCTACACTGCCATTACAAACTGGAATCTGGAATGTCAAGGCAGACACTACTATAGCATTACTATAGAATATGCAGATTAAATAGGACGGCGTCGCCAGAATGGCTCTATCAAACTTCTATATCGGACACAAAGTCCTCCTGCTCGTCCTTGTTGATGACAAAGAATCCCACTGTGACTATCGCTGCGCCAAAGACGTACCCCCAGTGGACGGCGAGACCCTTGATGATCCAATCGCCCACCATCGCCAACGGAATGGTAAGCGAAAGACCCACGGTCACAGTCAACGGGCTGGTGAGAAGAACCGCTTTGCACCAGCAAAAGTCGCTCACAAACGTGATGAACGCGTTTCCCGCAAGGAGTAACACCACGTATCGCGACAGTGGCAACTCGAACGTCTCGAGGCCCGAGAAGTGCAAAAAAAGAATCACGGGCCAAAGGAAAAGCGCACAAAAGAGACCCACAAACCCAAAAAACAAGTGGGTATCCAACACGCGTTCGGTGGACGAGTTGGGCACGGTGATTTTGTACTTCAAGAGAATGGTGTACACGCCGTAGACAAGCGCCCCAATCAATGCCAACGAGTTGCCCCAGAGCACAAGGAGCGGATTGGAATTCGCCGGAACGTTTCCCTGGCCCGCGGTGTCGAGGCGCGTCACAATAAGCACGCCGCTGAACGACAACACGATGCCAATCACCTTGTTGAGATTGATCCTCTCGATGCGGTACAAGTAGCCAACCAAGAGGGTGAAAAACGACGACGTGGACGACAAGATGGTCTGGGACGCCACCGAGGTGTAGGAGAGCGACGAGTTGGTCACCAAATTGGCCGTGAACCAGAGAATAACAAATTGCAACGAAAGCATCACGGTTTCGTACACCGGCACCTCCTCGTCCGCGGGCTTGAGGTCCTCCTCTTGCCCACTCAGCGCCACGTTGTCAGTGGATGCGCCGTACTCTGGCATTTCCAGTACCGCCGCCTCGGCGTCGTGGAGTCGGGAGTAGGACGCTTTTTGGTAGTCTTGGCGCAAAACCTCGACGAAGCCGGCCACCGAAAGGTTTTTGTAGCGCAAGTAGGGTATGAGGTAGAGGGAGAAGCACGAGGTGTTGACCCATGTGATGAGAAACGGCTTGCGGTAGGTGTCGGTTTCGAACAAGTCATTGACCAAAAACGACGACAGCACCCAAAAGATGATGACTGCCGCGAGATTGACAAGGCCCAAGACCCATTTTTGGTGAGACAGAAGTCGGCTTTCGGGTAGAAAGAACGAGTGGAAGAAGGTGGCCACTGCCGTCAGCACCCGTTTGATCATATACGAGGAGTTGTTGGTGAAGTTCAGGGAGCCGCGCCTATCGCTACGAGATAGGCGTCACGTGAGGTGATAGCATGAGGCCCGTGCCTCCGGCGACCAATAGGGAGGACAGGGAAAGAGAGGGAAAGAGAGGGAAAGAGAGGGAAAGAGAGGGGGAAGGTCCTAGAGTCAATGCAAAAGAGTGCGGATAGAAGATGGATGAAAGTAGGACATACAGTGGACATTTGCTTGACTAGGAGCAGGACGGAACAGATGTACGATTGCGCCATATACACGGCCGAGAGTGGGACAGAAACCGGGAAAATCTGATTGGGCTCGAACAGGAATGGAACAGATTTGCAAAACGTGGAACAGATGTGGAACAGATGTGGAATGGAGATTGGAATCCTGCACATACCCGTCCAAGATAGACTGGACTCCTCCGTAACCGGTCAGGCAGCCGACGTTCCCAAGGCGTAAATTATGCCCCGTGAACCAGTAGCATATTCCCAAATGTCTCCGAGAAATTTCCTCCGCCGGTCTTTTTTGCTTCCACCGTTCTTTGGGTCCGGCCGTCTTTGGCTTCGTCAGTCCTTCTTTTCCTGTACTCCTGTATCATGGGGCATGGAATCTCGGTTGTGCAGCTACACCTATCGAGCGGTTGGTGATACCGAAACGGGCCCGATCCGTCTCGTCAGTCGCCATGGGCCGATCGCCCCGTATGCACGAACAATTCTCTCTTTTCCTTTCCCCCTCGCTTCTCCCCTCTGTCAATTGCCCTAGCAGCGGATCAAACGCCGTGCGCGCACTGCCCAAACCGGCAATAGATAAGCCTGTTTACCTACTCAATCTCGAGATTCGCGAACACTGCGTCTGTTTTTGAACCTTTTCTTCTTTCGCTTACCGTGCCTGTTAGTCCTTCCTGCTCCCCCTCTCTCCTCCCCTCTCCCCTCTCTCATCCCCTCTCCCCTCTCTCCCCTCTCTCCCCTCTCCCCCCCTCCCTCCAATGCTGCACGACGAGTATGACGAGACGACTCCGCTCTCCCACTCGTTTCTCGACCAGCCCCACGGCCTGTTCCGCGGCCCCAACTCGCTCCACAACTTTGCGTCGTCGTTTGTGCGCGCGCAGCTGTTTGCCGCCCAGAAACTCGACCCCGCCATCCACAAAAAGCGGTCGTTTTTCGCCGACGGAGACGACGATGAGTTGTTCGATCCGGAGTTGATGGTGCCGTCGGTGCGCGGCGAGCGCCTCAGCACCATTTTGCACGACATGGGCTCGTTCCGCGCCAACCAGGCGTTTGCCCACGGCCCGCTGCCGTACCACGACAACGAGGTGTTCTACCAAGACGATATCGCCAACGTGCTCCGCCACACCCGGTCCAACCAGAGCATTGGCGACGGCATCCCCATCCCCGCACGGGGCCGCAAAACCTACCCGCTGCAGTCTTTTCTGCTGATCCGCCTGTCCATTTCGTACGCCAGCACCGCGTCGCACTTTGGGTTGAAGAAGGTGGAAGACAAGGACGGCAACGTGGTCACGGTGGTGGCGGGCCAGTCGACCGCGCCGCAGACCGTGTTCAACTCGGTCAACGTGATGATCGGCGTCGGGCTTTTGGCGCTCCCGGTGGGCTTGCTCAAGGCCGGCTGGGTGCTAGGCTTGCCTCTTTTGGTGGTGTGCTGCTTGTCCACCGGGTGGACCGCGTCTCTCTTGTCCACCATCATGGATGCCGACAGCACGTTGATGACGTTCGCGGACTTGGGCTATATGGCCTATGGGTCCGTGGCCAAGTTGCTCATTCTGTTGATTTTCTCCATTGACTTGTTGGGCGCGGGCGTGTCGTTGGTGGTGTTGTTCTCCGACTCGCTCTACCTGTTGGTGGGCAACGAGGTGTGGACCAAAACCCGGTTCAAACTCGTGGCGTTTTTGGTGCTCACGCCCTTTACCTTCATGCCATTGCTGGTGTTGTCCATCGTGTCGTTGATGGGCATCATGTCCACCATCTCCATCACCCTGCTTGTGGTGATGTGCGGCGTGGTGAAACAGACGGCACCCGGCTCCTTGATTCTGGCGATGCCCACCAACCTCTGGCCGGAAAATATGGTGCTGCTTTTGGCCGCGCTTGGCATCTTGATGGCTCCGTTTGGTGGCCATGCCATTTTCCCCAACTTGAAGTCCGATATGCGCCACCCCCACAAGTTCACCAAGACCTTGATCCCGACCTACACCATCACCTTGCTCACTGACTCCACCATGGCGGTGGTGGGCTTCTTCATGTTCGGTGCATTGTGCAGCAACGAGCTTACCAGTGTGTTGCTGGAAACAGAGGGCTACCCGTCGTTCGTGTATCCGTTGATCAGCGGCCTTATTTGCATTGTTCCATTGGCGAAGACTCCGTTGAACGCCAAGCCCATTATCTCCACCTTGGACGGACTCTTTGGCCTCGACACTTACGTGGGTGGCCAGTCCGCCTACGCTGACTGGGCCAAAGCCGTGGGCAGAGTGTTGACACGAGTGGGAGTCAACGCCATGTTTGTTGGTTTCGCCATCTTGTTCCCGGAGTTCGACAAGGTCATTGGCATCATGGGCTCGTCCATTAGTTTCCTTGTGTGTTTCATTTTGCCTTGTCTGTTCTACTTGAAGCTTTGCGGCGACAAGGTGGGACCACTAGCGCGCTTGGGTTTCTGTGCTATCATTTTCGTCAGTTTCATACTTGCCATTATGTGCACCTATGTCACCATCTCCTACTAAGGGTTACATTGTACCTGCTGATGTACAGCTTCACGTATCTGCTGGGCGTATTCTCAGATACCTGCTACGCATACTAATAAAGTCATTCTTCTTAGATCTTCCCTTGTAACGTTCTACACCTAATGATAATGTCATGTATTCGCTGAACATCGTTCATGGTTTCAAAAACTTGCAGAAACACTCGGTGATCTGTGTCATTAATGGTTTCAACAAGCTAGGGTCCATAAGGAAGTCGTAGTTGAGTTTCACGAGCACAAGCGAATCGTTCTCTTTTCCTAATTCGGTGGCCGTCCGGAATATGTCCTCAAACAACTTCTTGTACTTGAGGTTTTGCGAGCTCAAGTTTTCTTTCATGGAGAACTTCAAGAGTAACCGCTCGGTCTTGTCGAACTTGTTTCTCTTGAAGCTCAACGAGAACAGGATTTTATCCCGCTGCACCTTCTTGGTGCCTGCACTCGACAGGTTGATAAAGAAGAGTAACTGCACCCAGTTCAAATTAGAAAACTTCAGCTCAAAATGCAACCTCGCCACTTCGTTTGGAAGCTTTTCTATTTTCTGACTGCTCAATGTACTTTTCACCAGGGCAATAGCCTGGAAAATTGGGACAAATTGTTTTAAGTATTCGATAGATCCAATGAGTGCCGTGTGTGACTCTCTCATTTGTTGGCCCAAGAATTTAGTTACCAATTTGACTGAAGGGTCTTCATCGTCGCTGGGCGTCAATGTCAATGCGGCCGTGGAATTCTTTGGGAGACTCAAGTGGAACTGATTGTAAAAAGGATCCACATCAAATGTGATTTCACTGATAGAATTGTTCTTCACCTTGATGTCTATCTTTTTAAGTTGATTCAACATTTGTATCAACAGCCGTACTTTCTCAACCGTACTGAGCAATTGATTCATGAGGCTGTGAGCTGTGCTGGTTTCATTATCTTCGATAGATTTGCTAGAGAGATCAGCTGAGCACAGGAACTCAAATGTCTCGTCTTCAGCATTGATCTGGACCTTAAGCTTCGAAAATGTGTCTTTGTCTGTTAGACTAACACTAGAAAACCTGCCACAGATAGTCAAACTCAACTTTGTTGACGATTTATCCGATAACAAATGTACGATAAGAAACAACGTGTTGGTTGTGACGGACACCGGGAGCAAATTCCCCGTGTTATGTAATGCCATCACAGTTTGGTGATTTGAAGCGGTATCGACCACATCGTGAGAGACCTTAAACCGTTTGAGGACAGAGAGATCTGTTACCTTTACAAACTGAATCGATTTCTTTTGCAATTCCTCGGTGATCATATGATCCACAATCAAGTTCGAACAGGACTTAGATAGGTTGTTGAAGAAATTGTAGTCGAATTCTTCCTCTTCGCCCACCTTGAGCATTTGCACCCACTGGATTTTCCATTCTCCTTTAATGGACTTGAGGCGAGCTACCCACCAATACGTTTTCGACGTAAGGCCGCTGATCATATTGATCAAAAACCACGAAGATGGCCAATTGCAACACCGGTAGAACAGCATGTTGTTGTAGGTCATTGTCTTTTGGTCCATGATGAAATTGAATAGCTTGGCCGTCTCATAATCATTGATCTTAATAATGCTGTTCGTGATCCATTCGGTGGTGACCAACTTGGTGTTCAACGACTTGCTGAAGGTATCAAGTCTAAGCTGGATCAAGTTATTGGCCACATTCACCACCATATCTTGTTCACTGATGAAACTTCTGTGTTTCACTTGCGTTGGCTGGCTGTTTATTCTATTCTGCGCCTGAATCTCGATGGAAGACGGATCCAAAAAGTAAAAGAACCCCGTCAAAGGATTGATGGCCAATATGGTAGATCTGCGAGGAGTAAGTTTGACAGAGAGCTGATATGGGTTACAATAGGTGACAAAGTCTCCAGTAGCCATCTCCAGTAGTTCGGAGTGAATTTTGGATATCAACATTTCCGAATGTTTGTTAATGACCTGGTTCAAAATGAAATCGACGCTCAAGTCCGCGGGCTCGTCTGTTTCGGCGCTGGCTCCGTCAATGTCTTGAATATCGTGGTTGAAGTTGTATTTTCCATTTTTGAACCAGCGAAAGTTGAGGTTGTACAGCTTGTCAATACCGATCTCGATAAAGGACTTCCAGTTCCGGGCCAAGTAATGGCTGCTCCAGTAGTTGATGATTATTAGCGACGAGTTATACTTGAATTGGATATTGTTTCTCCACTTGCTGTTCACGGAAAGCTCTTTTAACTGTCTGGAAATCAAGTACAACTTAAACGAGACGGAGTACTGGTGCAATACCGAGTATAATCCTTTCAACGACTGCTTCAATAATACCAGGTTTACCACTGCTTCCAACTTCTCCCGCGAGGATTTGGGTAGTCGGGTGATAACGTTGGAGCCTTTATGTGTGATGAGAGACGAGTCAGGGTTGATGCCAAAGAGAAATGCAAAGTCAATGAAAAAGAAAGGTGACTTGTAGTAATCTTCCTCGTTGTCGACAATCAAATCGTTTCCCACGGTGATAGAGACCTGAAACTCGTTTGGAATAGTAATGGTAACACGGCCGTCTCTCACTATGTAGTTTCGGTGAAACCGGGGCGACATATCGTCGATAAGCGCCATCCGAGCCACCAACGTCAAGTTCAAGTCGCGCAAAACCTGCAACACCCGCTCCGGAGAAATTTTCGGTTTTTCAATATAGTTATAAGACGGTAACTGCGGCCTACCCTTCACAAGCACCTCCAAACTGGTGAGGATATCGGAGTTGGGCAATTTCGCACCCGAGAAGCCGTTGAGCTCGTTCAAGCCATAGCCCAAGTTCTCAAAGTAGAACTCCTGGGTTCTAAGCCAGTTCAACAAGTCGATTAACTTGGACACATCTTTGGCGTTCTGCGACCACTTGACCAATGTGTAGATCTTAAGAAAATCCTGGCGTAACGAGATGATCAACTCCAAAAACTTCTTCTTGCGGGAGATGTCGCTTTCCGAGGTTCGGGTGTTGGCCAAGTTCTCAATCAATCGGCTGAGCTGTTTGTATGCCTCTTGGGTATGGAATCGGAGTACATTGGAAAGCAGCACAATGTTGTTTGTGATATGCGGGAGATCGGGCGGCACGGCAGCGGGTGTTTTGGTCTTGACGATTCCGTTTGCGGTCGCCGGCGACATGGTGGGCCAAACAACTCGAGATCAGAAAAAGAAAATAAATAAAAAAATAAAAAAAGACGAACGCGTGTTCTCCTAGCTGGGATTGATCGTCCGAAGCACAAGTGGGGGCAGCAGATATGGGAAAGAAACGCCGTGGTGAGATTGTCTGGGTCGGGCGAGAAGTCATGTGCCGCGCGCATTGAGATTCACGTGGATGCTCACATGGCGAGGTGAGAAGGTGAGAATCAGACGAAAGCAAATTTTGCTCAGGGTGAATGTGGGGAAATTTAGAGGGAGATAAACATAGTGGGCGGGGGAGCAGACAGAAAAAGAGCTTGGAATGTTTGGAGGTGAAACTTGCCGGAGATAAATGTAGGTTTGCCATTTTGGTGCGGAGCCTACATTGGCCACAACAGTCCATTCCAGATGATACACCAGACGCTGTATCACCATATACACGACAGGACATCCGCCTCGGCCGCGAACAAAGTCCCATGCTGTGGAGAAACAATTGTTCCGTTAATTTTCCGTAGATTTCCGTCGGATTCCATCAATGTTTCGTGATTTTTCCGTCATTTTCTGTCATGTTTTGTCATTTTCTGTCATTCTTCCGCCAAACCATTCAATCGCACCGCACATTCCACTCAACAATCGCCGTGTTACGAGCCCCGAAACATCGAGGATCTTCTCCGCATTTGGTTGGTATATAGAGACCCGCATCCCGAGGCTCATATTTGCACCCATCGCTATAAGCCAATTCTTGGGGAGAAAATCGCTTGAAGATTTATTTGGCCCGTACAAAGACACTTCTCTTTTTGATTCTTTTGCTTTTGGCGTTTCCACTCCATCTTTTCTTCTCTTGCTATTCCTACTTCCCTCTGGTCCGCTCTCTACTTACCGCAATGACTTTGGACTTTGAAGACGCAATGGGCGTAATGCAAAAGAACGAAAACACCTGGGTGGGGCTCCAAACTCTCAACTTGCCAGTTCCGGGTGCACGCGGCGTATATGGAGGCCACATGGTGGCCCAGGCACTCCTAGTAGCCATTGAACTGGCTCCAGCATATGTTCCGCACTCTTTCCACTCCCATTTTATCCGAGCAGGACTGCTGAAAATTCCCGTGACATACCAGGTGACTAGGCTCGGTGATTCGGGTGAATTGGTTCAGCGCCAGGTGTTGGCCGTTCAGAACGGCCGCATTGTGTACTCGGCAATGTGCTCCTTACGAAGGAAAAGAAACAGCCAGAGGCTCGACTCGGCAATGAGGGCAGACACGGACAAGGCAGAGAAGACCAAATCCAGCAAGATTGACTTTCTGCCACCCGTCCCTATCCTTGCCAAAAAGTACCCCGACCCCAATGTTCTCCATAATGTAGTCCATACTGATTTTGTGCACAGTGCGTATCTGGACGAGTTTGTCAACTACGAGTTGTGTCCGGAGGAAGCCGAAGTTGGGCCGTCGGAAAGATGGATCACACTATGGACTCGACTTGGCCAGGAAAAGCCGCTTTCCCACCCCAAGTACAATTTTGTTGGGTTGGCGGACATTTCCGATTCTTCAGTGCTCACCACTTTGGTGCGAGCATTGCACCTCCACTGGAACCCCACCCAAGACAACCCATTTCAGACATTCGACGAGCTGCGAGACGTTCGGAATGTATTGGAGGTGTCACTCAATATGATGCATATTTACCATTACAACGCAATGTCGATGGACCACAGCCTTTATTTCCACGTGGACGATTTTTGCGAATTGGATGTGCTTGGGTGGTTGACCTTATCGCACCTGTTCAAGATCAGCAAAAACAACCGAACTTTGGTGCGGGGTCATTTTTTTGATTCTCGTGGGAAATGTGTTGCCTCGTTTGTCCAAGAAGGATTGACATATATGCACCGGGGCGTGACCCACGCCAAGTTTTAGAGGCCCACAGTGGGAAGTGAGGAGAGAGAGAGAGAGAGAGAGAGAGAGAGAGAGAGAGAGACAGGTTGTGATGTTGATCGTGATAACTGAGAGGCAAGAGATGGGCAACCATCAATGACAGTCATGAGTGATGGTCATGTGTGACAGTCCTAAGTGTCCTGAGTGTCCTAAGTGTCCTAAGTGTCATGAGTGTCCTAAGTGTCATGAGTGTCATAAGTGTCATGAGTGTCATAAGTGATAAGAGTACATGGCTGAGTCTTTAATGAGTTTCGTTCGAGCTATTGAGTCATTAAGGTTATTCGAGTACATCTATTCGGCCATTGGAGTCGGGCCATTCAGGCCATTCAGGCCGTTCAAGTCTCGGGCGGAATCTCCACCGCAATTAGTCCCAATTAGGCCCAATCTGCATGGACCCACTCCATCAGGCAACAATCGGATACACCACACCGGGAGTCACCGAATGAAACCAGGCAATATAAAAACCGTACACCCCACTAATTGGCCCTCGCCCTCTCCCGTAGCCACGAATTCCCGGTCCAGTCATTCACCCCACGATCAGGCCCGGCAGTACACCCGTGCACCACGGCTGGAGCATGTTCCGCCGATTGTACCTCGGCCCATAAGGTGTCCAGTTACATAAAAACCCTTGCCCTCCCACGGCTGACCCAGCCATACCAATTTCGGGAGATTTTTGCCTCCAGTTTTCTACTGCTTCGTTTCCCCTCGGCACCTCCGTCCACAATGATGGACTTACACGATGTTTACCAGGACCCCGCCATTTCCACTATGGAGGAAAAGTTCAGCGTGACCCGCAACTCCAACTCCGAGTTTGTGGGGAAATACCCGTTGGAGTCATTTTCGGAAAACGCCCGTGGCACCTACGGCGGCGAGTTTGTTGCCCAGTCGCTTGTGGCGGCCATTGACTCGGTTACAGACAAACAGTTCCAACCCCACTCGTTGCACAGTTACTTCCTCAAGGCGGGCCGCAAAGAGTCGCCGATGCGGTACGAGGTGAAGGTCACGTCCGAGGGCCGCAACTTCTGCAACCGGTTGGTGCAGTGCTTCCAACAGCACACGGGCGACCTATGTTTCATTGTCATGGTGTCCTTCACCCGGAACAACCTGATTGCGCAGCGCAAGGCGGAGTTTGCCGCACTCTCGAAGCAGCAGCAGTACCACCCTCGAACCAAGGTGCCGTTTGAGTTTCTGAGACAGCCCCATTTCACGTTTGACAAGTATATCCACCACATCAACAGCCTTCCGCACCAGCAACACATCAACGGCAATATTGTGCATGCGCTTCCTCCGGAAACGGTGGATGTGACGTCTGCGGAGCAGAGCGTGGACCCCGGGAGCAAGGAGTTTGGGGTGTTTTTCAAAATCAATGACAATATGGACCTTGTGCGCGATAAGGTCAAGGGCCGCATCGTGGGCTTGGCGTTTGCGTCGGACTCGTTCTATCTCGGCACGTTGGTGCGGGCAGTGAACATCTCGTTGAACGACCGCACCGCCAAAAGCTTTTTCCGGGTTTCGTTGGACCACCTGGTGTTTTTCCACGACACAGATTTCGACCCCACGGCATGGATGTTTTTCGACTACCGGTTTGTTCGCATGAGCAACGACCGGGTGTTGGTGGTGGTGCTGATATTCAGCCACGACAGGCGGTTGGTGGCGACCGTCACGCAAGAGGCGATTGCGTATGTGCCGATGGAATTGGTGGAGAAGGCAAAGGGCGGGTCATACAAGCTATAGGTGCCACTGTCTCGGTTTGAACGCTCGAGGTCGTTGGGTTTGGCTGGCTTGCGGTTTCAAGCCCGCTGGCTTCTTTACCCCATGTTCTTTGCATGGAAGCTGCCAGAATGTGCTAACAACGTACTCGGGCAACATATTCACCGCAGACTTCGAAACTCGGGTACCGTGGATTCGGGCTTACGGTCAAGTTGTGCGACTCACGTCCGGTTTTGTCAATTGGGTATTGGGGCCTAGTTGTGACGCAATCGCGACCCAATATATTAATTGCGTTGTGTCCACTTGTGTCTACTTGTGTTCTCGTGTCTCACCGTGTCTCCTCGTATTGTCACTTGTTACATAACAAATACCCCATCTGCTAGTCCTCCTTACCCCACCTGTAGCCACAGCAAGGGCCTATTCCCCACCGTAGAATACCGCGCATTCTGCCGCAATGTGACCTCTCCACCATTCGCGCCCGAAATGATGGACCGTGCCGTATACCCGATCGTGCCTCCGCCCAAAACGCCGTGGCCGCACCGCACCCCAAAGTGTGCACACAGGGCGGGGTTTATCTCCCCCGGGCCGTTCGCACTGGTCGACCGCGGTCCAGCCTAACCGGATCCTACCACCATTTGCACCATCCGGCTATTTTGGCTCTTTTGTCCCAGCTGTTGAGCCCAACCCCGGATATCCTCGGATCCAGTTCCCCCACCGTCGGTTCTGAGCCTCCACCCCCCGGATTTCCCCGCCCGACTCCTGACCCACGCTAAATACCGGCGTTTGCTCTGGTTTTCCGGATCATGTCGAAATTTGAGCAAAAGTTCACCGTTTCAAAAACCGGGCCCCACAAATATGTGGGCAACCACCCTCTCGAAAAGTCGTTTCCTGCTTCTCCTGGTGTCTACGGGGGAAACATTGCCGGCCAGGCGCTTTTGGTGGCAATGAAAAGTGTTCCCGACGGCTACACACCCCACTCTTTCCACTCCTACTTTGTCAAGGGCTGCACCGACAAAATTCCCGTGGAGTGGACGGTGGAGGAAATCTCCAACGGCCGGTCGTTCTGCAACCGCAGCATTCGCGGGCTTCAGAACGGCCGCGTGTGCTACTTGGCCAACTTCTCTCTCGCACGCAAGAATTCGTTGAAGGACGAGCAATTGCGGTTTGACGAGTACCAGGAGAAGAAGAGGAAGGAAGAGGAGGAAAGGAGCCGGAGTGATGCTGCCGACGATGACGATGACGATGACGATGACGATTTGGTTGAAAAACCCTTCTACTTCCAGTGTCCTCTTCCCCGGTGGCTTCAGACCACCAGTGTGGAGCAGCTGGTGTTCAATGACATGGCCAAAGACCGGTTTATCTACCACAAAATTCCGCCCCAGATGGTGCTGTTGGAATTGACCCGCGAGGAGGAGAATATGCCGCCGCTGCTGCGAGAAATGTGCTACTACGTACGCCTAGGAAACGGGGACATCAAACTCCCCAGTTTGCAGTCTCAATTTGTGGGGTTGGTGGTCACCTCCGACTCGCTCATCTCTACCCGTCTCGCACGGATTTTGCGCATCACTACCGTGGATTTGAATGACCCAGCCCATTACTTTGCTGTTTCGCTTGACCACGTCATGTATTTCCACGATACAGACTTTGATTGCACCGAGTGGATGGGCTATTCGTTCAAAGCAGTTCGGATGCAGAATGACCGAGTGTTGATGGAAGCACAGATGTACAACAAGAAGGGTGATCATGTGGCGTCCATCTTCCAGGAGGTGTTGGTTCAGTTGCATGGATTGGAGGCTACGGCGAAGCTCTGATCTACCCAGTTTGGCTTTTTTTTTTGACATTGCCCCTCTGAAAAGTATAACAGTACGTTCGCTTGAACTGCAGGAACGTTCTTCTCTTTGTTTCTTTCCACATATACGTTGTCGTTGCGCGGTGACCGGCCGGTATAATCCCATCCATCACCATATCGCAACTCATGACAATACAAATCGTTTGTTACGCGGTGTAAGTTCTTGATATCTCTCTTTTCCCATTTCCTTGTTCTTTTATTTTTCTTCGTATTCTCTTGCTCTTTTCCTCCCATTCTCTTTTGCTCTCCCCCAATGTAACCTAACGTCGGACTTGCACATAGCCGATTCACTATCATAACTACTACTCCATGACTCTGGACCACCTTGGCACCCGGCTCAATGCATCCACATTGGAAAACCTATATGCCAATCTTGCAAAGGTTTCAACCTCGGATAATTTGCTCGTTTTGGCCCGCCCCCTTTCCAAACTTCTCAACTACCTCACTCCGTTTCTGAACCTCAAGACACGGGGGAAATTCGATAAAACCATATGGCTCGGCACGCTTTTGGACACCGGCATCGACATAGTGGAAAGTTATGCCACCATTATTTTCATTATTGAAGAGTCTGATTTGCTTACGTTCACTCAGGTGTGGACCCAGTTGAAGAAGTTGAAGACCAAAGTGTGTCTCATAGTCAAGGACTTAAGCCGCTCGTTTTACTTTGAGCTCAGTACCGGTGTTTTTGGCGTGAGCAAAGATACTCTTCTCACCAAAATTTCTGAATCAGATATCCGAAACTCGGTTCATCGGCTTTCTCCATCGTGCCGTTTGATGAACTGGCAAACGTACCCTATTTGTGTCCAGGACTTTGTCTACACGCTAGACATGGCGCAGGGAGGATTACAACTGTATTTCTTTAACCCGATTGAGCAAATATCCAAGCTTTCCGATGCAGTGGTAGATATCATGAACCAAACCACATCGAGCAACGATATGTTCAAGTTGAAGAATGCATTTGCCAAGGGAGACCATTCCAGCTTACTCCTCAACGTGCTACAGGAAGAAAAAATCCCTCAATACGTTGGGAGCCGCTTAGCACCCAATGAGCAGGACTTTTATCTCCACAAACTCCGGGGAAATGTAGATTTGGTGGTGTTGGAGCGCAACTTGGACTACTTCCCGCTCTTTCTCAGCCAGCTGAACTACATGGGACTCCTCGACGACCTATTTTGCATTGATGACGAGTACAACGACATCTTGACTAACAAGGAAAAAGTGGACGATGAGCTCTACGGAAATCTCAAGCACTTGAACTTTGCTTCCATCGGGGTAAAGCTCAACCAGCTCGCACGCTACATCCAGCTGGAATACGAAAGCTCCGACAGACTAAAAGATTTGCACGAGATCAAGCAACTTGTCAGCAATCTCGGCAGCTTAACAACCAAGCAGGAATTAGTGAAAAAGCACACCGGGCTCAGTGAGGCCATATTGGAGCAAATCCGGGAAAACCGAGCTGGGGAAGAGAAGTACAATTTGAAGGAGCAGTGGCTTGCGTTGCAGAACGAATTGTTTGACCTCGAATACAAACCACAGGTGGCCCGGCTCCGTCATTTGGTCAACCAGTTTACGACATTCCCTGTCGTTGCGAGTTTAACGGTGTTGGTATCGCTCATCAACGACGGAATCAAACAGAAGGACTTGGATGCACTCAAAAGCGACATTCACCAGCACTTTGGGCTTGAGCAGCTCCTCTTGTTCCTCAAGCTCGTGGAATGCAAGCTCATCAAGCTCAACGTGCGGTCCAACGACTTTTTCGGCACCTTCACCTTTGGCAAGACGGAAATCGAAACCACCACTACTTCTACTGCTACCACCACCGGTGGAGCCAAGGACACCGCGGACGACCGGAACTACGACGACATTTCGCTTCTTGGGGTAACTGGCGCTCAGGATGCGTATAAAAGCACCTACACGCTTATCAACAAGTTCTGGAACTTGCACCCGGTGGAAGACGACGGCGACAACGCGGTTGAAACAGTTCTGGACTACACCCAGCCGTCGTTTGCCTTGTCTTCCGGAACGGTGCCATTGATGGCGCGGATAGTCGAATCGCTCTACCTGCGTGAGTTCTTGAAGTACCGACCAGTCACCAGCATTTTGAAACGGCCCAATTGGGACAATCTCAACCTCGACACCATGTTCCGGGGGCACACCATTGACCGGAACGTGTGTGACGAGCTGGACGTGCGAGCCAGTGCGGTGGTGGCCGAGTCCAGACTGCAGTATGTGGTGATTGTCGTGTTGGGAGGAATCACGCGGCTGGAGATTAGTGTGTTTCGCCACCTCCAGGCCAAACTTTCGCAAAGGTTGTTGGTGGTGACCAGCGGCATCGTCAACAACCGCAAGCTTTTCGATGTTCTACAGCAGGCATAGAGATTGGCGTAGTAGATAGGAAAAACAGATAGGCAATAGATGGAGCAATAGGTGATAGTTGGTTCCGACACCGCTACAGCAATCGACGAGTTAATTGTATTGGCGAATATGCAAAGATTTAAAGAGAATAAAAACGGGTTTAGGCAGAGTCCTCGGCTTGCTTTTCCGCCTTCAACTTGGCGTAAAACGCTTCTCTCTTGTCAACAAGATCCTTGTGTTCAAACTTCCAGTAAAGACCAGCCAAGACGAAGCCACAGGCAAATCCGATGGAAATGTCGGTGATGATCTTCTTTCTCAACATACCGGTGATAGGGGCGATGGCAGACATGTTTGGGGGATGAATATAGGATGAATGAGGTTAAGGCCAGTTTTTTTGCCTGGTGTAACACCCTATCTACAGGGCGACAAAAGGTGGGACAACTTTTTGCCGCGCACAGCCAATGAACGCGCGCCAAAACCACCAATGGGATAGGTCCTGGTGCACGGGTGTATGCTCCCGCGAAGTGGTTCCACCTGGAAAACAGTAAATGGAGCGGCCAGAAAAAAACCCACAAAAACTTCACCCCGGTTAAGTCACATATTCACACAATGATCGCCAGAGTTGGATTGAGAACTCCAAGAGCTTCTAGAGGCTTCCAAACCTCTGCCAAGGCCATGAGCAACGTTTACGGTACCCCAAAGGAGGGTGTTTACTCCAACTTGCCATTCAAGGTTAAGACCTCCAAGATCCCATTTGCCATTGGCTGGTGGGGAACTTTCGGTTTCTTTTTCGCCTTCCCATTCTTGACCTCTTATTGGCACATGAAGAAGGCCGGTAACTTGAACTAAATGTTCGTGACTGGTTTCACTGCTACAGAATCATCGCTTGGTGTTGCATAGGCGGGCTCCGTCGTTTATAGGAATATATTTCTCTTTGATGTGGTGTAATTTACTTTGGTGTATGGCGAGGTTTGTCTCGAACAAAACTTGCTAAACGGAAGGCAGTGGGACTGGCAAGAAGTTGGACTCTCTGAAGGGCGATGGGTCGGATACATGGGCTCTTGATCAGTGAACAAAGTATCTCGTGAGGACTGATGGGTAGACCCTGATTTACATTTCAATTGAGTGTACGGGTACCATCGAAGATATATGACAAACTTTACACTGGTGGATACATGGCAGAAGATTCTTGCGCTGAGTAAATCATACTGGGTATTTGGTAGGATAGGATAACAGAGGATATGCTACAATGACGAAAGAGATGTGATAAAAGATTCGACACCACGGGAAATATGTAACAGAAGGCTGATAAAGATACATGACAGAAAATACATAGCAGAAAATGACAGGATACATTCACACTAATGTAGATGTGACGTCGTTTACTGTTACCTTGGATCTCAACACATGTGTACTTCTAGATTAACGGCTATCTAATGATATGCTGAGAAAGTCGTCGCTCCATTAGATCTAGGTAACAGGATGCGAATGCTTTTCTCGGACCAATCATTCCGTTGCCTGAATGCCGTTGTTTTACTGTGATTCTGTTCTGTAAATCTCTATTCTCTGTTCCTTGGCTACCTCCCAAGTGCAATTTTAATTCATGTCTCAACTTCTCCATCAAAATGAACTACAGATCTCGAGTGCATCGTATATTATAGGCTCAGCCCAGCGTTTCTCCGCTTATTAAAGTGACTTTACACATCAAACCTCACACGCTTGATCACTCTCTCTTCACTGTCATTTTGTCGTTTCAAACTCGACTTGCCCACAAAAACAGTCCCAGCACTACTTGGCGGACTGTGTCTTCCATCGATGTCTGCGAGTGTTTCCTCGGGATCATATTCATCTTCGTCCATCAGATCGTCACTAATCGACGAAGGAGGAGCCATATGGCGAATTTCGTTGGTGGGGCTGCCGAGAAGGGAATCGGAAAAGCCAAACGACGCCATATTCAACCCGAAGCTGCTGGCCAAAGAGTTATCCGGTGACGTTTCGGGGGATTCCGCTTTCTGGGGAGTTTGAGGAGTCTGTGGCTCTGTCTCCGGCTCCCTGGTATCGAGTGGCTTGTCAACCTGGGGAGTCTTGCCCCAGCTGTCAATATATGTCTCAAATGTCTCGTTGTGGTCTCCCAAGATCATCACCACATCGATTCCCTTGGGAGTCAAGTTGAGGATGGTCACCTCCGGCACCACTTCCGCCTCGGGCTGCGCCACCTTCTGCACCATATCGCGCTGCTGAAAGCTCTGGTCGTCGAGTGTGCGGCGGATTTTCTGGAGTTGAGTGGCGTACGCATCTTTCACGGCGTCAAAGTCCGCGGTTTTTGCCAGCATCACTGTCTCGCTGATGTTGTTGATTTCAAACACCAAGTGGTTGCGCACTAGGCGGCAGCTCTTCACCACTGCGTTCTGGCCGTCCGAAAGTGGGTGGGACGCCGCAAGTTTGTCGATTCCGTCATCCAAGGCAATGACGTACTGGAGCAAGTAGTTGGCCTCTCGTAGTAACGTGTCGCGAGAGATACGGACAGTGGTGTCTGCGGTGCCATTTAGCGACGTGGCCTTGATGATGAACTGCTCGATTTTGCCCAAGATCTCATGGGGAAACAAATCAAGCCCGGCAGAGGTTTTTCCGGTCATCCATGTCTTGAACAAGTTGATCAAGTTCTGGCGGGTAGCAGTGTCGGTGACAATCAAGTATGTTTCCGTGAAATTTTTGTAGAGATTGGCGGCAAACAACAAGTTGTAGGGATTGCCGATGTTCTTGATGATCAGGTCCATCAAGTAGAAGCTGTAGAGCTTGTATTTGGGGAGAATGCGGGCGATTCTGTCTTCTATGAGCCGAACCATGGTGGCAGCATCGTCAATGTGTTTTTCGGCCAATCCGGTAAGCTCCACAATCAATGCCCTCGAGTTGAGGGTAAGCGATGTTAGTAGGTGTTGAAAGTACTCGGCACTGAAAGGCTCATCGCTCATTTTGGAGAATATTGAGCCGTTTACAGATTAAGTGGCGAGACTTGGACTACGAGAATAAAAGAAGGAGGATGGGAGTGGAAGGAAGAGGAGGGGGAGAAGTGGGAGATGGGCACAATGAGAATGTGGTCTGGCGCCGACAATGTTTGGTCACGTGTGTAGGTTGTGGTCACGTGGGAAAATTGGACCCGATTGACAGGTGTCACGTGGGACATGGCTGAGCCGGGTTACGGTAGCGAGGTACTGGAGGTGGTCTAGTGAGATGGAGTGCTGAAGTACAGCGTATGAAGTGGTCCAGTACAGAATTGTGGTACAGTGAGATGGAATATTGATGTTCATGATTCTCTGAACATTGATATGTATAGAGATGTAAATTGGTACGTGTAATGATATAAAAAGTCATGCAATATAGATAGTGTGGTCTATTGTGCAATTCGTTCAGTAATAAAGTATCACGTTGTAAGATGAGCAGTGGCGGGTTATAGTAATACAATCCTCTGATCTGGCAGTCAGCAATATGGTATATAGTACAGAGTGATATTACGTGGTTGTGGCGCTAGAGTGGGTACGCTGATAAAGATGGTGAGAATCCTGTATTCGTGGGCCACCAATGCCACCCTATTATCATACCCGGCAACCACTTTCACTCACCTTCCACCATCAACCAATTCCAACTCTCACCCCATTGTTAAACATCCCCAATCCAAAATCCAAAATCCAAAACCAATTTCCCCCCAATCGTCCGTCCAACCCCGTCGTTCTCCCGGAACATATTGTCCGACCCCAGATTGACTCACCGCGCCGGGACCGGCCATCTGTATGCCGGCCGCGGTGTCGGACTAGGTGGATAAATTTCACATTCCCACTACTCCGTTATCACCACCATGTTGAGATCTACCATCAAGCAAACCCAAAGCGCCCGTCTCTTTTCGGCTGCTTCCGCCGCATCCGGCAAAATCAAGGTCACCAACCCCATCGTCGAGTTGGATGGTGACGAGATGACCAGAATCATCTGGGCCAGAATCAAGGACAAGTTGATCAACCCATACTTGGACGTGGACTTGAAGTACTACGACTTGGGCATCCAGGCCAGAGACAAGACCGATGACCAGATCACCGTTGATGCTGCCAACGCCATCAAGGAGTACGGTGTGGGTGTGAAGTGTGCGACCATCACTCCGGATGAAGACAGAGTGGCGGAGTTCGGGTTGAAGAAGATGTGGTTGTCACCTAACGGAACCATCAGAAACATCTTGGGGGGCACTGTGTTCAGAGAGTCCATCATCATCCCCAGAATCCCCAGATTGGTTCCGGGCTGGGAAAAGCCCATTGTCATTGGTAGACATGCCCACGGTGACCAGTACAAGGCCACCGACTTGGTGATTGAGGAACCCGGTAAGTTGGAGATGGTGTTCACCCCTGCCAACGGCGGCGAGAAGGTCACGCGCACCATCTACGACTACAAGAACCGCGGTGTTGGTTTGGCGATGTACAACACCGATGAGTCCATCACCGGATTTGCCCACTCGTCGTTCAAAATGGCGTTGAGCCAGAACCTCCCATTGTACTTGTCCACCAAGAATACCATCTTGAAGAAGTACGACGGCCGCTTCAAGGACATCTTCCAGGAGATTTACGAGAAAGAGTACGCTGGCCAGTTCGAGAAGCAGGGCTTGTGGTATGAGCACCGTTTGATCGACGACATGGTGGCGCAAATGATCAAGTCCAAGGGCGGATTTGTCATGGCGTTGAAGAACTACGACGGTGACGTGCAGTCCGACATTGTGGCCCAGGGTTTCGGTTCTTTGGGTCTCATGACTTCTGCGTTGATGACTCCGGACGGAAAGGCCTACGAGAGCGAGGCTGCCCACGGAACTGTCACCAGACACTACAGACAACACCAACAGGGCAAGGAGACTTCCACTAACTCTATTGCGTCGATTTTCGCCTGGTCCAGAGGTATTGCCCAAAGAGGTAGATTGGACGGCACTGCGGACGTGGTGGACTTTGCCAACACTTTGGAGCATGCTACTGTTGCCACTGTTCAAGAGGATGGAATCATGACCAAGGACTTGGCGTTGGCATGCGGCAAGACCAACAGAGAGTCTTACGTCACCACCACCGAGTTCTTGGACGCGGTGTCGGACAAGTTGAAGTCTCTCAAGGCTTAAAGCTGATTTCTGCACTTAGATCGTATGAATAAAAATGATTGACGTAACAAGGTCAGATTTTATGCGTTTTTTTCCAAGCCAATGTAGGACGCTGAAGGAATCTGAGAGGCGAGTGAAGGCACGACGGCTGGGCTTGGAATTGACTAGATTACGATTTATTTTACTTGCGTGATGGACGGGGTGAATGATGTTGCGATGATTGACGGTTGGAGGAAGATAATTGATAATCATAACGATACAATTGACGACTTAACTCATAACGGCATAACTCACGGATTGCATTATAACCGCATACTTGCCGGATTAAATTTTCAACATTGACGGATGAAATTATCATGATTGACGAATTGGATTATCTTACTTGAAGGATTGGATTATCTTACTTGAAGGATTGGATTATCTTACTTGAAGGATTAGATTATCATAATGGACGGATTAGATTATCATAAGGACGGATTAGATTATCATAATGGACGGATTAGATTATCATAAGGACGGATTAGATTATCATAATGGACGGATTAGATTATCATAATGGACGGATTAGATTATCATAATTGACAGGACTATTCGCAAATACCAATAAGGATAAATCGTGGAAACGGGTTGGGTTATGATATTACATACGTAGATACTGGTATGCAAATCCCGCAATGATAATTATCGGTACACGGGAGTTGCCACAGAGATTGGAAAGCTCGGAGTAAAATAATCCGAATATTTCCATCCAGTAATCCTAGTAATTCACTCCCGGTAATTCACTCAGTAATTCATTCCCGGTAATTCACTCGGTAATTCACTCAGTAATTCAATCCCAGTGTACAATTACGATTGCGGTAGCAAATTCTCCAATACCTTCATCTTCTCGCCCTTTGGTTCCCAACGCGCTCTCCCATGAGCCACAATAATTAGGTGCCGATAAGAACTGCGATAAGCACCCCAGTCTCATCATAGATACTGCAACTCGAGAATCTAGCACTGGCCAATCACGGCCACCGTCTCGTATGTCGCGTACATTCCCTTTCCCAGACAGGAAATTACAGAGATTGGAATCTGTTGGTGAGCAATTTAGTGGTGCCGCCCCCAACCTCATTCTTAGCCCTTTGTCGCACCAATACAACCTGAAATATGGTGCGATTCTCTTCGGCTAATGCCAGTCTAATTACATGCTTCACAGGTTATCAACAATACGGAGATGACAGCGCCTAGATAGGCTGTGCACTGCCCCTGTGTAGGGGCAAACACCGAAACCATTCTCGATCAAGATCCTCTGCAGTTGCGCACTTGGCTGGGGCGTACCAAAATGACAAGTGCAACCGGACGTAGGGGTAACAAACAAATCGCCCATTTCTAGCGGTAAGACTTTCCAACGGTACTGAGGCAGGGTGAAACCGGGAACTCCGCTTTGGCAGTGGTGCGGTAGTTTTTGCCGCCATAGCTGGCGCATTTGAATGACTTCCCCTCCAACTCGATCTGAAGCCCGCACGTAAAAGGAGACGCCCACCGCAATATGTAGTCGCGGCAAAAGGTCCTCATGCACACTGTGCGTGAGGGTGCTCGGCGCGCATGGGGTTGCATCATCTCTTGCTGCGGGAGAATTAAATCACGGGTGCTATCATTAGGGCCAAAAATAAATAAAAAAGAAAAGGCTGCAGTAGTTTGCGCCCGCCTCGTATGTTGAATACGTTCTAGCGCCGGAGTGTTCGGGGAGATTTTCGTGCGTATAACCAAAGCTTAAATTGTAACCCCCCACCCTTCCTCACTAGCCGTTCATGGGTTATGGAGCGTTTTCCACTGCGCATCTAGGTAGATTCCGCGGACTCCCCGATTTAGTGGTGGTGCTTCCATTTGAAGCCCAGAAAAGGGCCTGTAAGCTA
>JAJMCU010000034.1:0-111349 GCA_030573135.1 Clavispora asparagi
ACCACCCTCACGGTGGTGGTAACCATCAACATATTGGTAAGGCCTCTACCATCTCTAGAGGTGCTGTTCCAGGTCAAAAGGCCGGTTTGATTGCCGCCAGAAGAACTGGTTTGTTGAGAGGTACCCAAAAGACCCAGGACTAAGTAGTGCATTAATACAGTAAGTTGGACCAGCGAGTAGTGAGACTCGAGGTGTAGTTGTTTGGGGTGAAGTAGGTGAGAGAAGAGTTGTGGACAGTTTTGGTGAAACCTGGGAAAGTTATACCAAACGGGTGGTACTAAAGAAAACTGACAGTGTTGGTGAAGCGTGGGCAATGCATACCAAAGAGATGGTACTATAGAATACTGGCCGTTATGGTGAGTGTGTGATTGCATTATATAATGGTGGATGGTGAAAAATGAATTCCAAGTGAATTCAGAGCAATTTCTGAATGGTACATT
Organism: Clavispora asparagi; assembly: GCA_030573135.1. Classification (NCBI taxonomy): domain Eukaryota; kingdom Fungi; phylum Ascomycota; class Pichiomycetes; order Serinales; family Metschnikowiaceae; genus Clavispora; species Clavispora asparagi. The sequence goes on from JAJMCU010000034.1 coordinate 441, forward strand.
TGGGTGGTACAGACCGCAAGGCTCTACCGAACACTGACAGTAATAGAATTCTGGATCGTGATGGTGAATATTTATGCAATTTCACTGCCGGTGTATACTGGATAGAACGGATAGACTAAACGGAGTCTGATTGCCATACCCAATTATGGATGTCGTGATTGACATGAACCAATAGTGACACTACATCCTGGCCATAGATTCTGAACATAGATTCTGACCTTATATTCTGAACATTAATTCTGAACATAGATTCTGAACATTAATTCTGACCATACCGAATCCGGAATACAACCAGTGACCCGATGGCACACGAACCAGACTCCGCATCGAAGGTGCCATACACAGGCCAATACTGGTGGCAAATTGGCCGTTTATTGGCACCTATTAATTAGCGACGGAGGTAACCCCGCTCTGGTGTGACTGGAGTTCATGGTGGATGGAACAGAGCAGAGTTCCGCCTCCACAAACGAATCGATTGACCCATGAAGAGGACGGGAGCGCGAACAGAGCAGAAATGGCGAAATGTAAAGCGGAGTATCGGGTGTCATTAGCCGGAGAGTGCGGCGTTCGGATCCTGTATCACCATCGGACATCCACAGCAAACGCCGGTTCTATTAATGGTGGACAGCGGGAGCGAAAGAGGTGATTGGCTGGCGCTTATCACCGCACCAAGCAACCGCCACCACGGGCGTGTTGATTGTATGATTGTCGTAATGAGTGTATGACTGTAGTAATGAGTGTATGATTGTAGTAATGAGTGTATGATTGTAGTAATGATTGTATGATTGTAGTAATGATTGTATGACTGTAGTAATGAGTGTATGATTGTAGTAATGAGTGTATGATTGTAGTAATGAGTGTATGATTGTAGTGATGAGTGTATGACTGTAGTAATGAGTGTATGATTGTAGTAATGAGTGTATGACTGTAGTAATGATTGTATGATTGTAGTAATGACTGTGTCAATGACTGTCGTAATGGGTTATCAGTAGTATCAGTAACAGTACCATCACTCGCTTCAGAACCATAGCGGTCCTTTTCGCAATCACACCATGCTTCTCTCGCACGTCCACGTCATACGGGCCACACCTTGGCCCGGTACAGGTTTGTCACAAATTGGTGCCGTGCGCAATGTACAGACCACCCCAATCTGCCCCGGCAAATGCGGCCCAAACCTAGCTTCCCCTCCCATTCCAAACCACACCAGATGTCTCCCAAAGACCCGGACACAAATGTCGTGGTTTCGTCCCATTCCCCCCACCCACTTCTGCACCAGTGTCGCACATGCCACCACCACCGCGGTTGCTCCCAGTCCTGCTTATTGCCTCTTGTGGTGGGTGATACACCCCCTCCGACCCACCACCCCACGAGAATTGCACCCAGAAGAAAACAACCGCCGGTGGCCCCCAATACCCCGCCTCAACCCGATCGAGCCTTGTTTAATGCAAGGGCGCGGCGGGATTTATCGCTGGTGCGTTTTCCTAATTTCCGATAGCGAAGCCGCTCGCCACTGGATACGGCCGAATGCCAGGCTCATGCACGGCCCCGGCGCGCCTGCAGGACCTGAGCACCGCTCTATCGGCTCAAAAGAAACTCATCTGCTACTTCGAAAAAAAAAACCACCCTTTCGAAAAAAACCACGGAATGGATTGCGTGTTTTGGGACTACGACGACGTCCCCCAGTGCGCCCGTGCCGCAGTGCTGCTCCACTACCCCGTGTGGGTGGCGGGCCTACTGTTGGCGTACCTTACTCTCCAATGGGCGGTTAACCGGCGGGAGAAAACCGTTGCTCTTGACGAAAACAGGCCGTTGATGGCGTCGCCGGACGCGTACGGCGCCATTGATTCCTCCGCCGCCGTGGCCCAGCCACAGTCGTTGAAAGACCGCCATTTTGACTTGGCCAATCTTGCCGACACCAATGACGACGGAACGCCGCACGGCCGTGTGCAGCAGGTGCCCAAGCGGGTGGCCGACACCGTGTACGTGGCGGTGGAGTACTTGTGCGTGGGGGCGCAGCTTGCCATGGCGACCGCGGCGCTCGTGGTGCCGGACTTTGCCCAAGAGTGGGGTTCGGTGCTGGTGGGCTACGCCGGGCTCGGTTACTGGCTCTACGCATTTGCGTTGGTGTCGGCGCGGGTGGCCAGCAGCCGCAAGGGCCGTGTGGCGGTGCGTGGCGCGTGGGCCCAGTCCACGGCATTGTACATGTTCCACTTTTTGCTTGCGGCCATGCTTTTCCGCTCGGCCGTGATTGGCCATGTCGCCAGCGCCGTGGTGGCGGCGGCGTACAAGGCGGACTTTGCTCTCACGTTGGTGTTGATGTTTGTCACTGCCACCGCATCCGTGGGCGATGCCCCGGGCCTGGTGTACGTGACGTCCGACGGCACCACCCCGTCGCCGGAAAACGTGGCCAGCATCTGGGCTCTCTCCACCTACGGCTGGATGAACCAGATGATCTGGGACGCGCGCAAGTCGCCCCTTGCCAAAGACGATGTGTGGGGCTTGCGCGAAGACGACTATGCATTGTACATTCTCAAGGGATTCAAGCGCAACAAGCTGCGGGCCCGCTTCACGTGGAAATTGTTTCTCCACTTCAAGGGCTTGTTTTTGCTCCAGGCGTTCTGGGCGCTCTTGGACTCCGTCCTCATCTTCGTTCCATCGCTCATGTTGAAGCGCGTGTTGGAGTACGTGGCTGACCCGACCATCACCAGCGCCAGTGTGGCGTGGTGCCTCGTGTTGCTCATGCCCGTGGCCAAAATGGCCGACTCCACCTGTGCCGGCTTCTCCTTGTTCATCGGCAGACGTATCTGTGTGCGTATGAGAGCTGTGATTGTGGGTGAGGTGTACGCCAAGGCGTTGCGGAGAAAGATTACCGTCCAGGAGGCGGCCGAGGCCGAAGACTCCACCAAGACGTCCCAGGAATCACCTGAATTGAAACCAACCGACTCCAAGGACTCGAAGAATAAGGACTCGAAGGAGTCGTCTAAGACCGCGGAGCTTGGTGCCATCATCAACTTGATGGCGATCGATGCGTTCAAGGTGTCGGAAATCTCCAGTTACTTGCACTTCATCACCGGTTCGGTCTTGATGCTCGTCTTCTGTATCGCCTTGTTGTACGGCTTGCTCGGTTGGAGTGCGTTGGTGGGTGGTGCTGCAGTGCTTGTGTTGTTGCCGGTGAACATCATGTTCTCCCGCTGGGTCGGTTTTGCCCAGAAGAACATGTTGGCGGTCACCGATAAGAGAATCCAGAAGATGAACGAAACGTTCCTGAGCATCCGGATCATCAAGTTCTTTGCGTGGGAAGAAAACTTCTTCCGCGACATCTTGGCCATCCGTAGCGAGGAGTTGCACTACTTGAAGATCAGAACCCTTTTGTGGGTGTGCCAGGCATTTGTGTGGCTTTTCGTGCCCACCTTGGTCACTGTCATATCGTTCTACTGCTACACCATGATCCAGGGCCACACCTTGACCTCTCCCATTGCGTTTACCGCGTTGTCGTTGTTTACATTGTTGAGATCGCCTTTGGACCAATTGGCCGACATGATCGCAGTGGTTATTCAGTCCAAGGTGTCGCTCGATAGAGTGAGCGACTTCTTGTCTGAACCTGAAACGACAAAGTACGACCAGTTGGGCGGTGAACGCTCAGCATCGTCCCCTTTGATTGGTTTCGAAAATGCCTCTTTCTCGTGGAATGCTGCCTCCGACAAGGACTTCAAGTTGAAGAACTTGGACATCTCGTTCAAGCCTGGAAAGTTGAACATCGTCATCGGCCCCACTGGTGCTGGTAAGACCTCATTGCTTTTGGCGTTATTGGGCGAAATGGACTTAACTGCCGGTAAGGTGTTTTTACCTGGAATCATCCCCAGGGATGACTTGGTTGTTGACCCTAGAACCGGCTTGACCGAATCGGTCGCCTACTGCTCCCAATCCGCTTGGTTGTTGAACGACACCATCAAGAATAATATCATTTTCGCTACGCCGTTCAACCAAGAACGTTACGATAAAGTGATTGATGCCTGTGGTTTGACTCGTGACCTTGAGATTTTGGCTGCCGGCGACCAGACCGAAATCGGTGAAAAGGGTATTACATTGTCCGGTGGCCAGAAACAGAGAGTTTCTTTGGCCAGAGCGTTGTACTCCAATTCCAGACACATCTTGTTGGATGACTGTTTATCCGCTGTCGATTCGCACACCGCTTTGTGGATATACGAAAACTGTATCTCTGGTCCTTTGATGGCCAACAGAACGTGTATTCTCGTGTCTCACAATGTCGCGTTGACAGTGCAAAATGCCGAGTGGATTGTGGTAATGAACAACGGTGCCGTTCAGGCGCAGGGTTTGCCCGAAAACTTATTGCATGATGGCCACTTGGGCGATGACGACATGATTCAGAGCTCTGTTATCAACTCGCGTAACGCCTCCTCAACCAACTTGCAAAGCTTGACCGACAAGAACTTGCAAATGAAGGCCCGTACCGCGACTATCGAAGACAAGTTGCTGAAGTTGGCCGACGACGACCACGAAGAAACGATCCAAACCGACGGAAAATTGACCGAAGAAGAGTCAAAGTCTGACGGTGTGGTTGATTCCAAGGTCTACTTTGGCTACGCTAAGGAATTTGGCGGATGGTTTGCATGGCTGATAATTCTCGCTGTTTTCATTATTCCTCAAGTCATTTACATTGCCCAGTCGTGGTGGTTGAAAAAGTGGGCTCAGGAAGGTGTTGATACTGCTTCTAACATCATGTCTATCACCGCAGTGAACAATGATCAATCCCCTTACAGCATCTACAGCTCTGTGCTTTCGTCCGCACACCTTGCTCTTGGCTCTTTTGTATCTACCAAATCGGCCGTCACCGAAACGGTGACCGTCATGAAGGAAGAACACACCGTGTTGTATTACATTACGATGTATGCCGCGATTGGTATAGTATATTCCCTTGTCGCGACGTTCAGAGTACTCTTGACTTTCCTTGCTGGTATCAGAGCGTCCAACCGGATCTTCCAACAGGTTTTGACCAAGGTTTTGAATGCCAGATTGAGATTCTTTGACAAGACTCCGCTTGGCCGTATCATGAACAGATTCTCCAAAGATATCGAATCCATCGACCAGGAATTGACGCCGATGGCAGAAGCGGTTTTCACCTGCTTTATTACCTGTATCTCTGTTTTGGGTCTCATTACCTTCATCACCCCCGGTTTCTTGGTCTTTGCGTTTTTGATTGCATACTTGTACTTTTTCGTTGGTTCTTACTACATTACCCTTTCCAGAGAATTGAAGAGATACGAATCCATTACCAAGTCGCCTATTCACCAGCATTTCTCCGAATCGTTGGTGGGAGTGGCAACCATCAGAGCATACGGTATTGAATCCAAATTTATGAAACAGAACTTGCTTGCCATTGACAACAACAGTAAGCCTTTCTTTTACATGTGGCTTGCGAACAGATGGTTGGCGTGGCGTACTGACGCCGTGGGATCCATGGTCATGTTGCTCTCCGGTTTCTTCGTGCTTCTTTCAATTGGCAAGATTGACGCCGGTGCCGCAGGTTTATCCTTGTCTTACGCCATCTCCTTCTCTGAGAGTGCCTTGTGGATCGTGAGACTTTACGCCAACGTTGAAATGAATATGAATTCAGTCGAGAGATTGCAAGAATTCTTGGATATTGATCAAGAACCCCCTGCTGAGATTCCCGAGAATGAGCCTAGACCAACGTGGCCAGAGCATGGTGAAATTGACATCAAGGATGTGACTTTGAGATACGCACCAAACTTGCCTCGTGTCATCAAGAACGTCACCTTCCACGTTAAGTCATGCAACAAGATTGGTATCGTTGGTCGTACGGGTGCAGGTAAGTCTACCATCATTACTGCCCTTTTCCGTTTCTTGGACCCAGAAACTGGCCACATCACTATCGATGGTGTTGACATTTCCAAGATTGGGTTGCGCAACTTGCGTCAAGCGATTACAATTATTCCCCAAGACCCTACTTTGTTCAGTGGTACAATCAGATCGAACTTGGATCCTTTCAACCAATACTCCGACGAGGAAATATTCACCGCTTTGTCTAGAGTCAATTTGATTGCCCCTGGTGAGAGAGAATCTCAGCCAGTTGATGGTGACAATGCTAACAAATTCTTAGACATTGGATCCAGTATCAGTGAGGGCGGTAACAATTTGTCTCAAGGTCAAAGGCAATTGATGTGCCTTGCCAGATCCTTGCTTAAATCTCCTAAGGTCATCTTGCTAGATGAAGCCACTGCTTCCATCGATTACAAATCGGATGCCTTGATTCAGCAAACAATTAGAGATGAATTTGCCCTGTCTACTATCTTGACTATTGCACACAGATTGAGATCCATTATAGACTATGACAAGATTTTGGTCATGGATGCTGGTCGTGTTGTTGAGTACGAGGACCCATACACCTTAATTGCCAACACTGAGTCTTTGTTCCACAGCATGTGTGAGAACAGTGGAGAGTTAGACACGCTTGTTAAACTTGCCAAGGAAGCTTTTGTGAAGAAGAAGAACCAAGGCAGATAAGAACAGAATTTCGCATTGATTTCCGCGGACATGATCTGTTTGACCTATATATGAACCAATCTAGACGATGGTGTTATTGATTATTCCTGTAGGTAAGCCTCGTGTGTTGCCAGTGAAGTTGATCGTCCACCGATAAAGGAGGTACTGGTGTTTTGATGGGGGCTACTGATTGCAGATAAGCACCCTGTCGTTGATGTAAGGTAACCAGGACTAAATAATTACTGTATTGAATTAATAACAAGACAAGGTGAAGGAGAAAAATGCTCAAAATGCTAAGCGGATATGCCGTAGGTATTGCAATTTTAATTGTTATCAAACACCATGTAAACGAAGGCTGCAGGTGAGGCGCACATATGCACCGGAACAAAAGCCACAGCTGATTTGTGATCCACCTTTTGGTCCCCCCGTTCAAAACGTCACAACTACTCCTTTTTCTTCGTGGGATGAGCTATAAAAAGCTTACTCAGGTCGTAACTGTCACTGATGCAATCGACGATCTAGAATTGAACGCGACTGTTTCGCCTCGACTTCCAACCTACGATGGAGAAGTCGCTTATCTCCAAGAACCTGAAGATGCTCCACAGGGTCGCCACCTAGGACTTTTTTCAACGATAGTTTTATTTGTCAGTCGAATTCTAGGTTCCGGGTTTTTGGCAATTTCTAGTGGAATGTATGGAGACTGCGGGCAATCTCCGTTTTTCTTTCTTCTTTCGTGGATTGTGGCATCTGCGCTTGCCTACTCGGGCATGTACGCATATCTAGAGTTAGGATCGTTGATTCCACGGTCCGGTGGAAATAAAGTGTTCCTAGAGAGCATTTACAACAAACCCGAAATGTTGATAAGCGTCACTGTTTCGGTATATTCGGTTATCTCTGGCTTTACCATCCTGAACATTCTCGTTTTCGGCGAGTACGTGTTGTATGCGTTTGGAATTGATCCAACTGATTTCAGGACAAGGGGCACAGGCCTCTTGTTTTTATACTTCACGTGTGCTATCCATGGGTTCAGTGTCCACCATGGTATTAGGGTTCAAAATTTTATTGGAGGGTTGAAGTTGTTCTTGGCGGGCGGAATTATAGCAACGGGAGCGTGGGTGATTCTAGCGCCTCCGTCCGTGAGCAAAATTGAACCTCAACTTAAGTATGTTGAATTTTTCCCCGTGAAAACTTCAATTTCCTTTTCGTCCTTTGCCAGCGCTGTGATCAAAGGAACTTTTGCATATGGAGGATGGAATTCGATCCACACAGTTTCGAACGAAATTATTAACCCCGTCAGAACCCTTAAAATTGCCGGTCCGGTGTCATTGGGATTGATTACTATCACATATGTGGTGATTAACATCACGTACTTGTTCGTTATTCCGGACAAAGAATTTGTTTCCAGCGGTCAATTAATTGGAGCAGTTTTGTTTCAAAAGGTGTACGGAGAAAGATTTGGCCGACAATTCCTCACCTTAGTGTCTGCCATTTGTACCGGTGGAAATGTATTTGTGGTTTTGTACACCATATCCCGAGTGAACCAAGAGGTGTTCCGCGAGGGCTATTTGCCCTTTTCTCTGCTTATGGCTTCTAACTGGCCTCTTGACGCACCTTTGCCTGCACTTTTGCTAAGCTGCTCCTTGTCAACTCTTGTGATAGTAGCATCACCTGGTGGCGATGTATACAACTATGTGATAAGCTTGGAAAGTTATCCTCAACAGATCTTCGTTTTGCTTTGTGCGTTCGGAGTTTTCATTTTAAGATGGAGGTACCCCCAGGTAGTGGCTCCAATTCGGTCCACGATTATAGGGACTACTCTACTCATTCTCATTTCATTGTATCTTATCTTGGTACCTCTCTTTGGAGCTAATCCGAATCCACGTGGCTTGGAGTCATGGATCTCTTATCCTTATCTTGGGCTATTTTGCTTATCACTTTGTGTTCTTTATTGGGCATTTATGTTCAAAGTGGGTCCTCATTTGGGTGGGTACGATTTAGTATCTGAAGAAATTAAGCATGACGATGGTTTGGTTGTCAAGGAGTGGGTGAAAACATACAGAGTTTTATAGCCAGAACTTATTAGAGAATTCAAAAATCTTCCTGACCAAATTTGGGTAATATGTTTTCAACTCTTTTAAGTAGTCTTGAGAATGATTTGCTCTTCAATTTCCTTGCGACTTTGAGGGCAAGTTGGTCATCCGAAAGGCTATCTAGGATATTGTTATTGCTTTCCAGTATCTCTCTGATTGCTTGTCTCAAGTATTTTTCTACCTTGTCATCCTCATCCTTCTTGTTAGCACGATGCAGCCTTTTGGATTTTCCGGGAGTATATCCCCGAAAGGGAACCTTATTTAATGTTTCCATTATTGATTCGCCAGTTGTCGAATTTTCAACATGATATTCCTCCTGTACTTCGATTTGCGGTACTTTCAAATTTTGATTCGACAATTGAGTAGACTGTGATATCATCGACGTTTCCACCTGCGAGTACTGCGAGTGATCTATGTCGCCCATGTTTTGAGCGACTCCTAATAATAAAGACAACGAATCAAAATACGAGCCACCATGCGTGGAAAAAGATGAATTGGTGTCGTTGAGGTGCACCTGAGAATTTGCAACAACTCTTTCCGCCTGCTTTTGCCCGGGTGGAACAACAAAACTTTGAGAAGCGCTTTGAGACATATTCTGGGACAAATTTTGAGACATACTTTGAGACATGTTCTGGAGCATATCCTGAGAAGGATCATTGATGCTCAGGTAAAATGACTGAGAAAAAATATTCAGATTCTGTGTCAAGCTTTGTGATAGATCCTGGCTGAAGTTGTCTGTTTCATTTGAAGTGAAAGTGACCAGTTTGGTAAATGGCATCACCTCGATCGTAGAATCAGTTTCAGTACATTTTGATGGCAAGACGATTCTCGAGCCTAAACATTGATTAATCTTATTGATAAATAAATTGTAATTGCCCTCTGACTCGAATGTTATTTGCAACCGCTTCTTTAAGTTGTCCCCTTCGAAAACTTTTAGTCCTACGATAAGATCCTTCGTTAAAAACTTGACATTGGTGCTCGAAATTGGGGTTAAATCCTTTTTTTATTAAATGAACAGAGTTTTATGGTCTCTTAAATTGACTTACAATTGGTCTGCCCTGAGATATCACAGAAATCATTACTCCAGCGGCACTGTAGGCACATCTTAGTTTCAACCCCAGCCGATAGTGAGTCCAATCCTTGTTAGGAATCGTGAGCTGAGATGCTCTGACAATGGAAAACTCTGAAGTGGTCATTCAAGTGGCGTTTCAAACAAAAAAAAAAAATATTTAAGGAAAATAAGGCTTTAGGGAGGTAGGGAAGTATATATAAGAGAGACAAGCATTTTGCAAAATGGCTGCGAAAGCAGATAGAAACTTTAAAAGACCGCGCAATCACTCAGACTCGCACCTGAAATAATATTACTTGGAAACTAATCATTTTAGAACAATACAAAGTTGTAGCTGACAGTGGGAAAATGTTGTTAAATTCGTTTATCTTATATTCTTCCTGCTGTATTCGAAGAACCACCACAGAGAAAAAACAAGAGTAACCTGGCGCAGAAGGACATGAACAAGAAAGTAAATTTCCCCCACATTTGTCTACAAGCCAATTGCTGCTGATTGCCGGAAAGTACAGGGAACAAGTTTCGAATAAATACATGCAAGCGGAGTCTAAGCCGCATGTTGTTTGCATTGACCAAAATGAGAGAAAGGCGTGAGTTATGTACAGAAATGAAGGAGAATGCAACATCAAGCTTCGAACAGCTCGGCAGAATCGATCATTGTTTCAAGCTTCTTCAACGTCATTTGGTAGAGGAGAAGCATAATAGAGCTCTGAACACCAGTCCAAATGAAACGCGGTCCAACTCCTGAAAACACACCTTTTATGCCTTCGTTGGAATAGATGGAATGCAATGCACCTAATGTGGAGAAACGGTGCATAATTTTACCGGTAGCGGTTTTAGCCAGCTCGGCTGTGAGATGGATATGTGCTCCTGCCGTGTCTATGGTTGCGGTTTGGATCCTGGTTTTAATCACATCTAAAGGGGTTGTGAGAATCCCGGCCAATCCACCCGCAGCTGCACCGGTGGCAAGCTCAAGCGAGATGGGCAAGTTGTCCGAGTCTCGGTTGTACGCAATCGCCCATTGACGGAACCTTTCGTAAAACGCAAACTGCAATGCGCTGAAGGGCAAATCACGGAACAAAGTCTCCTTATATCCGAATGACAAGGCAGATAAACCCTCCGTCTTGGAGATGGAAGTTACCGCATCACGGAAGCTGCGGTAGTTGTAGCCGCAACCTCGCGTGTAGGGGTTATTGTACCGACCTTGCAACTGTAGCCGGGTCTTCAACACCTCCGAGGGAACATAGAACACACTCAGGGCCAAGTCACCAAAGATGCCGGCAAAGAAGTACGCAACTGTTTCGTTGATATGCAAGTCGTTGATCATGGTTCTCTTGGAGAGCTCGTAAGTGCCAAAGAACGCGGCGGTCGACGGGAAGGACCCAAGAATGGCGGGAGTGTAACCACCGTATAAACCCCGGAAGAAACCCTCTTCACGCAAGATTGTACGATATGCGGGAATCATGCTGCGATACTTAGGGTTAAACAGCAACCCTTGTTGTCTCGTCTTCACTGTGTCGAGAGAATGCATCACTGAATCACCAATAGCACCACCAAAGCCACCTGCCAACATACAGCTCAATATTGGGGGAACGGTATCTTTGGCCCCACTATCTCGCGCCACAGACTCAGAGTTTTGTACATGGCTGTGGGGTTCCCGGTGTGGGTCGAACGGTGTCGGTATGGCCACAGTAGTGAATGATTGTGACATGTGACGTGGGAAGGTGAAAGCAATGCTTTGGGTAGGGTAAAATAAAGAAGGACTGGTCTGTCTATATTGTAACTATAGTCATGAACCGACGAGAAGTTGCAAGAAAAATCAGCTGGGTATTGGCGGCGGTGTCGTGTTTCGAAGTTATGGCGAGTCAAGCCCGGCGATTTTTTTGATTCGAGATGCTGCACCCGTACATCCCAACTTCAAAGATTGGCTGGGGTCAAGCCGCGGCCAGAGGAATAGCACAGACCGAGAAAGGATTTACAGTCTAGTTTTAGCTCCTGAATTTTTTTTCCCTGTTAACCTTCGGCGCAATTGTGGGTGCCAACCAGCGATGCTGATATTTTCTCTTTGCATTGTGTTCTTGATTGGCTGTTTTTCGCAGCCTACCACGACATTGCCTTTAGATGCTTAAACTCCCATCAGATAAGGCTCTACAGGATTGAAGTTGGCTATACAGTCCCTACCTCCTATACCATCATCTAAGAGCTAAGGTAAAAAATGGAGAAGTACCGGCGTCCACCCTGGGGCCAAGCCATGGCTTTCCCGGGTCACTTGAATCGTCACTGTACACAGTATAAACCACCTGCATGTTTACGGAGTCTGGTCTGTCCAGATCCATCTCCACTACAGTTATCGACCATGTTAAGGCGGACACTAACTCCCATATCTGGGCTCAAGCAGATCCAGAGAAATTACCGTGTATTAGCACTCGAATCGTCCTGTGACGACTCGTGTGTAGCTCTTCTAGAGAAGGACAAACCAAGCGGTCAAGTTGTAGCCATTGATGAAGCCAAATTGACACTTAGCTCCGCAAATGTGGGAGGAATCATTCCAACAGCAGCCCATGAGTTTCATCAAACGCAAATAGCCGCACTTGTGAGAAAATTTTGCATCAAGCACGGGATTTCAGCAACCTCTCCGCCAGACCTTCTCTGTGTAACCCGTGGCCCTGGAATGGTGGGTTCACTCAGCGCGAGCTTACAATTTGTCAAGGGGTTGGCGGTGGCATGGAATAGACCCCTTATCGGCGTCCACCATATGTTGGGTCATCTTCTCACGGCAAATCTTCCGACCGCGGAAAATAGCACTCAGCCTCGCCCAGAATACCCATTCTTGAGTCTACTATGTAGTGGTGGTCATACGATGCTTGTATTCCTGAAATCTTTGACACATCACGAAATAGTCATTGACACATCAGATATTGCTGCAGGAGACTCGCTCGATAAGTGTTCCAGAGAAATTGGCCTTAAAGGCGACATGCTCGGACCGGAGTTAGAAAAGTACGTCACAAGCATCGATCCGGCCAAACGAGAGCGATTTGCAAAGATAAATACGAACACCGAAGACAATGAGTTTGGTTTCCGCCTTCGAATGCCAATGCGGGCGGCAAAGCACAAAAAGATACCCGATGTGATAGAGTTTGGATTTGCTTCTTTTTTGTCGTCCGTGGAGGCCTTCAAATCAAAGCAGTTCTCCGATAAGCCCATGGATGAGGAAACACGTCAGTTCATCGCTTTCAAGCTTCAGGAGGTCTTATTTGACCATATTATCAATCGTATCAATGTGGCGTACACAAAACATGCACCAATAGGGTCAAATGAATTTGCTGATGGGAAATTTGATGACATTAAGGACTTTGTGTGTTCAGGTGGCGTGGCGGCCAACAAAGTCTTGCGGGAAAAGCTCTTCCGCGAAGTGAAACTGGGAAGACCGCTCAACTTCCATTTTCCAGACTTGCGGTTATGCACCGACAATGCTACGATGATTGGAAATGCGGGCATGGAGATATTTGAGCAGCTTAGGATAAAATCACGGTTAGACGTATTGCCTATCCGCAAGTGGCCACTCGACGGTCTTTTGAAGGTAGAAGGTTGGGACGAAGTTTCAGACGAAGAGTACAGACAAGTCACTGGGTGGGATGGACGGAATTAATTCTTTTTCTTGCCATAACAAACTCTCGTGCCACCATCGTGGCAACTTCATCAAAATATGCTAGAACTATGTTGGATTATAGTCCCTCTTCGACAGTATCTTCATCGATCTCGCGATGTGGGATGTACAGTTCTGTGATGTTGAACCGATCTATGAGGTCTAACCACGTCTGGTAATCGAAGGATGCGATATGATGTGACACAGCACTTCCATCTTCAATGCCCTCAAAGTCTTCGTCGGGAATTTCCACATAGGGCAAGCCGTCGGAGCCCACATCAACCACGATTTTGCCGTCACGCACTAGGAAACTGGCATAGAAGAGATTCTCTACCGATTGGGCAAACGACCGGGGGTTGATAAAGAACTGGAATAAATTCACGCGGTCGGTACCATCAGTCTCACTTAAAACACCATAGACCGTACGTACCATATGCGAAGTGCTTTGTTCGGGGTCATCTTGTACCTCAGACGCAGTGACCTTTTGCGCGGTGGTCTTGTCTCGCGTTTGAAGGGTATCATCCACTGCTCTCGTTCTGGGAGCAACACGGCGCCTTTGCGTTGCAAGTGGACCATATAGGAAGTATGAGGGTACGGCCACTCTTCCTCGCAGGTAGAACCAGCGACCGAGTTTTGTCCAGTCAAGGGAGTTGAACATCTCGTTAGCGTCTTTCTGGTTGGCCACTGGCGCGGTTTCTTCTCCGTCGTCTCTGTCGTCGGGATTCAAGAAGTGCTTGATAGAGGATATGTATTCCTTTTGCAGGAGAGAGCCCCCTAGAGTTCCGTAACGCATATTTTCTGCATTGATGGACGCAAACTCGGCAGTTCGGCGCAATGCTTCCGAATCACGCATGAACATCGAGAGTTCTTTCACGTCGTTACCTGTGACGGTGGCAAACAAGTTCTCGAGATCCTTAATGCGGTCAAGCACCAAGCGGCCAGCTTCACCTTTGTACGCAGCCGCCTCCGCTCTGGCCACCTCTTTTTTGAACTCCTCATATGCCTGTGCTAGGCCACCGATGCCATACGCATCGTAATGGGTGTTGATTTCTTGAATGCGCTGGGTAATCTGGCTCTCAGGCTGAGTAATCTGGCTCTCAGGCACATCTGGTGTTTCGGGCTGGTCAACAGAGGGCATGATGTATATAGTGACGGAGAAATAGGAAAGATATATGTAGACTAGATTGCGGACGAGGATTCACAACGGAGACTGCAATAAAATGGATAGTGGAATAAGTGTGGAGTGGCTAGTTGTAGATTTGGAAACGAGAAGATGGATAGATGGGATGATGGATGGGATGATGGATAGATGGAAAGATGGACGATAACGGACTAAGAGACGGACGGAAATGGATTTCTCTATGGTCCAATAATCCTGGCGATCATATAAAGGATCTCCAACGAAATTCTATGCAGTGTTGAACACAGATAAATGTCCCACCCGGTTGTAGTAGTTTGGGATGGAGATAATTGTGTGTAGACTTCAACGCGTGAGCTATGGCCCAGAACGCGACTTCTCAAACATTACCTGAATGGCATAGGAATAGTATAGAGCCTCAGAAATTACACCGAACTTCTAGTAAGATCCATATTCTGAAATCATCAGCCTCATCAATTTGGGAGTCAACACTAGCGATCTTCAACATAAACCTCGAGAAAGATTACATAGGGCGCCTTTCCTAAGGATTTCATCACACTACCTTTAGCTACTTGACCAAGATACAATCTGGTTATCACCGGTGAATGCCCATGATCACCCTATAATGTCTATCCGCAAACTCGAAGAAAATGTGGTTAACCGCATTGCCGCCGGCGAAATCATCATTCACCCCGCCAACGCGCTAAAAGAGCTTTTGGAAAACGCCATTGATGCGGGCGCCACTATGATCGATGTTTTGGTGAAAGATGGTGGTCTCAAGCTTCTTCAGATCACTGACAACGGGTCGGGTATTGAAAAGGCTGACATGGGCCTCCTATGCGAGCGTTTCGCCACTTCAAAACTTTCCAAGTTTGATGATTTGAACCTGATTGCCACATACGGCTTCCGAGGCGAAGCATTGGCGAGCATCAGCCACATTTCTCGGCTCTCGGTGGTGTCCAAAACAAAGCCTTCGCCATTGGCGTATAAGGCATACTACTTGAACGGGAAATTGGCCACGGCCAAGTTTAAAGCCGATGAAGACGGAAAAGCGTCGGCACCAAAGCCGATTGCGGGCAAAGACGGTACCCAGTTCACGGTGGAGGATTTGTTCTATAACGTGGCGTCGCGGCTTCGTACCATGAACGCCAAAAGTGAAGAATGGGCTCGAATATTGGATGTGGTGGGCCGTTATGCGGTGCACACGGTGGGCGTGGGATTTTCATGCAAAAAGTTTGGAGAGTCGTTTCCGGCCATTTCTACCAGACCTCAGGCATCGGTAAAAGAAAGAATCCGCACGGTGTTTGGTACTCTGGTTGCGGCTGATCTCATCGAGTTCGAGTACGCTGGAGACGACTTTGGACTTATCAAGGTTCGGGGAGCCGTTTCTGGATTCAACTACATCAACAAGCGGAGCATGAACCCTGTATTTTTTATCAACAACCGGCTGGTCGCGTGTGATCCGTTGAAACGAGCCATTGCGTCGATTTTCCAGGTGTTCCTTCCCAAGGGAAACCACCCGTTTGTTTATGTGAGTATGGATATCGTGCCGCAGAACCTAGACGTGAATGTTCACCCCACCAAACGAGAGGTGCGGTTTCTCCACGAAGACGAGATTATCGAGTCAGTGACGCAGCATATTCACGATGTGCTTTCTTCCCGTGATGCCTCGCGCAGTTTCAAACAGAGCACACTAAAACGAAACCCCGATGTGCCGTTAGATGCGGTTTCGGTGCCAAAGAAAACCCGCCAAGAGAACAAACTTGTGAGAGTCGATGCGATGCAGCCGAAAATCAGTGCATACGTCCGCCACGACTTTGGGGCCATTGTAAGAAGTTCGGCGATGCGGGAAGAGTACGACAACGACGCGGATTCGGCAACTCAACTGACACTCAGTAATAGACGGCCGTCAAGGGTCTCTGAATCTGGCCTCCAGGAGGATACTTTTGTGGAAGGGGATCTTGAGGACTCGTTGAACGACACGGTGATGGAGGATCCCACGCCAGACGTGGATGTACAGTTTACGCCGGTGTTAAGGAAACCGACGAAAATCGTGTTAGACAGTGTCGGCGAACTCAAAGAAGAGTTACAAGCGTCCATAAACCGACCTCTCACCAATATTTTCAACAATCTGGTGTATGTGGGAGTAGTGGATGCTGAAAAACGACTCTGCTGCTTTCAGTACGACGTGAAGCTCTTTTTGTGTGACTACGCGGCGGTGTTGAACGAGTTTTACTACCAGATAGCGTTATCGGAGTTTTCCAACTACGGCGAGGTGGTGTTTGACGAGCCTCTTACGTTCGAAGAAATCTTGGCTCCGCTTTACGAGGCGCGAAGCGACCTCGAAGACAAATCCGTGATAATTGACCGTATCAGTGCCATGTCAGATATGTTCAAGGAATATTTCCGGCTCGAGATCAAGGACAAAAAAGTGTACATGCTTCCACTTCTCATAAAAGACGTGGCGCCACCCATCACCAAATTGCCGTTCTTTTTCTACCGACTCGGAACAAAGGTGAATTATGCCGACGAAAAGGAGTGCTTGTCCGAAATCATGCGCCAATTGGCGCTTCTCTACGTTCCTGAACGCATTGTTCTGGGTGACACCGAAGAAGCGAAGCAAATAGCGGCACAAGACGCTGAAATCCTCAATCACAGACTCGAAAACTCGGTTTTCCCCTCCTTAAGACTGCGATTCATCGCGCCGGACACTTTACAATCGCAAATCTCGCAAATTGCCGACCTTCCGGGATTGTACCGTGTATTTGAGCGGTGCTGAGAATGGAATACCGAAATCCCAGGCGCTCCCAGGTGGCCACCCAGCGCTGAAAATTTTCCGGAAATTCCGGACCAGAACCCAGGTGAAGTGATGTACATAAAAACTTGTACGACAGGATTTGGATCCACTGCAAATCAGGAATTACCGCTTTGGACCAATATCCCAATGGAGCAAACCGGTGGATATCGGAGGTACGGGTGTTGGCCGTGGATACCGCCTACTGCCGGGCGAAACAACGGCTCCCCGTAACCATTTCCTCTCAACCGGCACCATGAGCTCCGTTCATCGCATATATCCGTCTTTAAATGCAAACTTCATTCCTTGCCCGACTGTAGGTTCGTGTGGTAGGTGGCACTGTCTGCAGGACATCTACCAACTATATGGCGGATATACCACGGCCGATTGTATAACATCTACATTCAGTGGAGATCCGCCAGACCCCAGTTGCTTCGGGAAGAAATACCAAAACATGTTTATAGAACTGTCTCCCCACAAAAAACTCATGCAGACCCTCGCATTGGGCGGGTTTCCTATCAATGTGGCAGAATTTCAGGAATCACAATCGTTTTTCGAGCAAGTGGCCTTTGTCGATTACCAGCTCCAAATCGTTATCCAGCGTGAATTTAGCGGGCGGGCGCTTTCCAGAGCATCGCCGTCCAACCGCGATGATACGGTCTCCGCCAATATTGCCCAGTTGATCGCGTTTCTCCACTCGTTCAGTTCGAACTACAGTTCGGCCAACAGAACATATGAAGAAGATCTCTACTACACGGTGGTTCTTGCCCACTTGTACAACATCAACTCGGAACCCGAAAGAGTTCGCACAACCCTCGAAGCATTTCAGATCGACGACCGCACCGGCGAATTCGCCGCCTACTTGAAAGCGAGATACTACATGCTTCTTGGATCCACCGCACACAACCCGGTCGAGTACTGGAGCCGATTTTTGGTGGAATTGCGCAAATACGGGTCGAGGTCGCTGGTGGCGGCGAACTTGTGGATCGCCAAGGTCTTCCGTGCCGTGCTTCTGCGCTTGAGCGGAAATGGCGCTAACCCAATACGGTTTGCGGAGTTGTTGGCCCAGGGGTTTTCCGACAACGCCGTTGCGTTTGTGGCGTTTTGCAACTACGCCATGAAACCCGAGTGCGAGAGGTTCATTCTCAAGCAGTGTCGGGCCGATTACGTGGTGTTTTTGGCGGAGTTGGTCCAACGCAGACAGAAACAGCAAATTGAGTTTCCCGACGCCACCCACACCAACACCACGGAGGTGGATTTTGTCGAGGCATTGTTCAATACGCTCGATAGCATTTCGGAACACCGTGCAGTGGTGAAGTACTTTCTTGCACCCAAATTGGCCAAAAGCTTCTTGGTGGACATGATGGCAAAGTCGTTCCAGAGCACTGTGGTGCTCCTGAACTTCATTCGCACCCTCATTGATCTCAGAGAGTATGACGAGGCGTTGGCTGCATTTAGGACCTACTGCAGCTACGTCAAGACGGAATTGGCCCAACACGGCACCGTGTCGAACATCTTGGAGGTCGTGGAGGTGTACGCCACATGCATTGCCCATTTCAACCCCGCCAAGGCCATTGCATACCATCAGACTGACAAAAGGTTCAAGTACCACTCCACTGAGTCGGTGTTGGAGGCATTGGAAACCACCCAACACGAACTTCTTCGCTATTTGGACACCGTCACTGACGCGGCGGGTTTACAATACGACCAGGCCATTCCCCAATACGCCGCAAACGAGTTGGCGTTTTTGTACCACCGCTACAACCCCACGTTGGTTTCAGAGGACAAATCGGCGTTGGTGCAAGTTGTGTCGTACGCATGGCACTCGTTGGGCCAGTTGAACTCGTACTTGGCTACACACGCCTCTCCCACCGATGATAAGATGAAGGTCAACGTGGCCGAGGCTTTGAGCTACTATAAAAATGCGCTCATTGTCAACTCCATAGGAAGCGTGCGGTATTTGGCCAGCTACGCGTTGGCGTTGGCGTACTCCAACTCAGTGAAACTGGCCACGAAGTTGTGCAAGTTCATTTTGAAGCGGTTTCCTGAGTCGTTCAAAACGTGGAACTTGCTCGTATTGTTGGTTTCCGGCCATGACCAGGAGGCTGCGCTCTACGACCAGTCGTTGGCGTTCCCACCCGAGCCTTTTTTCCGAGACGAGGTGGGAAATGGTGACGCCAAACTGAAACAGGTTGATCCCGAGCGGTTTGCCGAAGACGCATTGAATGTAGCGGGGATGTATATTATCAAGAACCGGGAGATGGGTGTGGCGTTGGACTTGGAGACCAAGCACGAGATTTTGCAGTTGAAAATCACCCTGGTAGCGGTGATTGAGGCCAAACACGGCGCCGAGGCGGCGCTTGAGCAGGTGGTGGATGTGTTTACGTTATTCCGCGAGCTTTTCGACGGAATCAAATTGGACAACGAAACGGTCGGTGCCGCGTCCAAGCGAGACGCCCGGTGGTCGCACAGACCCAGTGTCATGGATCCTCGGGGCCCGAAGGCGGTGACCCGCGAGAAGAGTACGGTCCGAGACCTTCTTCCCAAAGTCAGCCGCACCAGCATTGAGTCACGCCGCAGCTACAAGGGAAAGCCCACGCAGGTGTTCCGCAGCAGGAACCACGTGGGGTTCGCGAGCGAGTCAGACGAGCGGCTTATCTTGCAGCGGTTGTGTCTCTGGGCAGGGTCCATCTACCTCAAACTCGGATTACTCGATGAGGCCGAACAATGCATTGTGGAGGCCGAAACCGTGGCGCCGCCCAATGTGGAAACATACACCTATTTGGGGCTATTGACGTCGAAAACACGCAAGTTTTTGTCGTTGCAGGAGTTCGAGCGGTGCCTCGAGCTCTTCAACACCGCGGAAGGGACCTTCAACAAGAGCGGCTACTGCGTCACGTTGTTGGGCATGTGCAAGTTGTTCATGGTGGACGACGAAAAGGACAGCTCGCTCTTTGTGTCGAATAAAGACCTCCGGGCCGGCTTGATCCGGTTGAAGAACTACTTGGAGAACTTTAGCACCTGCTACCCCTATGGCTATAATTGCCCCGAGGTGTGGTACTACTTGAGTTCGATCTACGAGACATTTGACGACAAGCAGCTAAACGCGGACGCATTGTGGCGATGCGTGGAGTTGGAGCGGAACCGGCCGGTGCGGTCTTATCACGTATGTGAAGAATTCCGCTGAGCGGGAGACATTGAAATCGATGCAAGTATGAGCTGATTGAATAAACGCACGTTTGTGCCGGTTGTGCATGACAATAAGGTGTAGGTGGGTGGGCGCAAAGCGCAATTGAGCGGCGTAGCACCGCTAATGCTTCTAATTTGCCTGTAGCCCGAGTAATCTGGATTAGGCCAAGCCCTAATTCCCGTTTGGTTTCCGCCCCGTCAAGGAGGGCAATATGCCAAGCCAAGGTTGAGAAGATGAAGCCGGTTGCGCGCAAAAAGCCGAGCCGGGAATAAATTGCGCCCACGCCAACGAACCGTGATCGCCACATACCGGGGTCCAAAGGGTTCGCCCCGAAACCGCACCCGGTGGCCGAACCCCGATTTTCTTGTTAGTGTCTTCGCCGTAACCTGGCCCGGATGCACCAGTCACGGTGGTTTCGGTGCGCGCACGCCACACTATCAAAGTGGTGATTTGAGATGCTCCACGCCCACGCCAAAAGAAAAACCACAACATGGCCACCGTTGCACCCAAACAAGTCACCTATTGCGGTGTGTGTTCGTTCCCTCCGGAGTACTGCGAGTTTGGTGTTTCGTTCAAGAGATGCAAGGAATGGCTTGCTCAAAACGAAAGAAGTCTTTTCGACAACCTTTATAGTGACGAGGCGTTGGCCAACGCCACTTCCACCTTGTCTCTCGAAAAGGAGGAGAAGATTCACAAGGATTTGGAAAAGAAACAGGCCAAGGAAGAGGCCAAGTTGGAGAAGGAGTTGCAGAAGAAGCTTGCATCCAAGGTGGTGATCAAGCGTATCGAGAGAAACCGCAGAAAGCACATCATTTCCATCTCGGGATTAGAGGTGTTCAACATCGAGGCGAAGAAGTTGGCCAAGACGTTTGCGCTGAAGTTTGCCACTGGTGCTTCCGTCACCAAAAATGCCGAGAAGAAGGACGAGATTTTGGTGCAGGGTGATGTCAGCGACGAAGCCAAGGCGTACATTGAGAAGTTGTTGGAGGAACAAGGATTGAACGAGGTCAAGGTAGAACAGATTGACGACAAGAAGAAGAAGAAGGCGGAGGGCGCTGCTGCTGAAACCCCGGGTAAGAAGTAATAGTCGTTGTGAATATACGAAACGATGCAATCATGCGACTGTAATATAGCATTGTTGACGATGGTCTACGGTTTTGGCGTCGGTTATAGCGGGAAAAATGGCAGGTGACGGTCAGCGTCGTGAGTACTAACTGTATGTGTGTAAGTGACTACGCTCCCACACCTTGGGGACACACGTCTACGGTACTGGTGTGTGAAGATATGGTGCATGAAGATACGGCACCGGAAGATACGGCACGAGGTTCGGTACCGAAAAAGAATCTACAGCCAGAGCCATGCAGTGGGTAATGTTACTTGTCATAAATAATGCATATGCGGGTCGACACAGACAAGATCCTCGTGTCGTAATGCGAGCGTGATCGTATCAGGACCACCTCCATCAAAATTAATCGCGTGTCTCAACTTCCTCGTCGTAGAGCAATGGCCCTAGTCATACTTCTCCTTGGTGGCCCAAGACGCACCATATTCATCAAACGCTGGCAGCTGCATCAAGATGCGGTACAAATGCGCAATGCGCCGCTTTGTGGCAAACTTATTGGACCGTGCGCGCTTTCCTAAACGGCGTTCCTTGATGTGGTTGCCGAGCCCAAAACCGTCGGATAGGCCCAAAATCGCCAAGTGGCCACTCTCAGCATCTTGCGTCAAGTGGCAATTAAGCTCCCACAAACTCACCGCCACTGTGTGGTTTTGTGCGTACTGGTAATACGCAGCCAAACTGGAGAGCGCAAGCGACAACGCGTTATCCATGTCGCGATGCAAGAAGCGCGACACTGCGACGCGGTCAGCAGCAGGAATGTGTGCGAGGGCAGGCTCAAACCTTGGCGCAACCCTGCGGAATGCAAGCGCCAACCGTGCAGCCTTACGGAAATAATGAAGAATCAACCCATTCTTGTAGTTGCTCTCGCCGTCCGGGTCGCGGTTGTAGTCAAGAAGCCAGTTACCGAACATCGCCACCGCAAGCGGAAGGCAGAGGCCACCAGAGCGCGCAGCATGAGAAGAGAACATTTCGAACAATTGCGGCAGGTGACGATTGGTGCGCTCTTGTGCGTAGAGGTCGAGTACCTCGTCGAATGCAACCACATGGGGCGCCACCTCTTGGAGGAGCCGTTGTGGGTCCGGAATCAGGGATGTGTGGAAGAGGGTAAGGTTGGAGAAGCGCAGCTCCCCCAACTCATGCGCACTGTGACACACGTACAGGGTAAGATCCGATCCGGGAAAAAGCGCGTCAAGCGTATCACCGAACAAGAACGTTTCTGCAACCTCCACCCACGGCACAATACTAGGTTCTGCAAAGTAGCCCTCGATGCGAGTGCACGCAGCGGCAACACTATCGGTGGCATCGGTGGCCACCTCGTCGGAGCGGGCATTACCATCGCCACCAAAGAGGTTGCGGAAGCGGCCGAGGCGCGACTTGGTGCGCGTGGGGGTCACCCGCTGCACCTCGGCGACAGAGTCGAGCGACAGGATCGCCGACATTTCTGCCGACTGTGCAGACACAGCGGAGAGATGGGAGGCGCCGGAGTGCACCGAGTAGCGGTTCTTGCCGCGCCCGGGCGACAGTATGTCCGACGCCTGGGTTCTGGATACGTCAGAGAAGTCTGCAGTCAACAGGCCCGAAGCGGGATCTGCGGTGGAACCAACTAACGGTGTGGTGTGACCCAGACCCATGCCCCCGACATACGGGGTGGTCGGGTCGGAGGTGGTGGGCAGAGTCGGAGTTTCCAATTCATCAATTGCCCATGTAGGAACATCCAGACGGTTTTCGGCCACCAGGGGGGCCTTGAAGTTTTCGGTGGACTCTAGGTAGGCGCTGAGAAGCGAGTCAGAGTAGTAGTGGTTCATGGGGCGCGACCCGGGCGCGCGCGCGACAGTTAAATGCCGACCCAATGCCTGCACTACGCGAGGCGGAGCGTGGCTGCAGGCGGTTAACCGCTCGCCAGGGCGCACGCCAGGGCGGAGTAACCGCGCATGTCCCGGCATACACCTCACGTTCGGGTCGTTCGTAAGTCGGAGGAACGAGGCTTTCCCCGAAATGACAGACGCATGGAATACAACTCATCCGGAACGGCTAAGTGTAGATGAAAAATTAATCTCACGCATCGTGAGGAATCCTTCCCCTTGTATGTAGACGCTAAGGGTTACACCAGTTCTGGAAGCCCACCTAACCATTACATGCGTGCTGCAATGGAGCACACAAAAAAAAAACCTCCCCCGAAACAAATTGGTGTGATATCAATTATCCCCAACTCGCCGAAAATCCCCATAATCGGGGCCGGGCGCAATAATGAACGTCTAAAGCAAGGGGGCCAATGTAGCATCTGGTTATTGCTATGTGAGCAACTTCAGGATGGAAGAGGCGCGATTGAGCAGCTGGGCCATTGGCTGCCCAGGCAGCGGAGGTGCACGAGGTGGTTCGAGCGCCGATATGCGCGGCAACATGGGCGACATTGCGGCCGCGGGCGGAGGCGGCGACAACAGTAACTGCGGCGATACGGTGGCTGCGGGTGGAGGCGCAGCAGGCGCCATAGACACCATCGGCACAAGCAGCCGTTGCTGGTACGATTCGTACATGCCGCGGTCTCCCTCGTGTACAAGCATCACAGGTTGTGTGGAAATACCATCGGTGTACATGACCTGGGGTGCGGCCATCATCCGCACTGGCATCAGCTGATACGCGGGCGGGGGCATGGGTTGGAGCAGTACCATAGGGTAGGGCGGAGCTACCAGCATTTGCTGGGGCATTTGCAGGGGCATTTGCTGGGGCATTTGTTGCGACATTTGCAGCGTCAACTGCAGCAGCATTTGCTGGGGGACTTGAGGCTGCACCTGCGGTGGCATGGGCGCGATTTGCAGCATGGGAGGCATTGGCAGACCCTTAAGCGGCACCGCATACGGCACAAGCCGTTGGTAGTATTCTTGCGGAGCGTATTGACGGTCAGGAGCAGGCTCGCGTGCGGGGTCGGGCGCCTCGGGCGCTAGGGCGGTGGGTTCGTCGATGCGGTCCTGGCGCAAGTTCTGGTTGAATTGGGCCATGCGCAACGCATTGCGTGCGGGTGCATCCAAGTTGAGATAGGCGCAGTGAAGCTTGCCCTTGACACAATTGAAACACTGGGGGAGGTTCTCATCGCATTTGATGCGCCGCTTCTTGCAGGTGCCGCAGCCCAAGTGCGAGTTACGGTGTTTCCTCCGGGAGTTTTTCTTCCGTCGAGATTCTTCATCGGGCGGCGAGCGGGCGCGCATGGGCGGCGTAGTATCCAGCAGCTCTCGTTTGCGCTGGGGCGGTAGAGGGTTCTTGAGCGCAGAATTGAAAACGTCCATAGTCACTAGAGGAAAATGCGTGGATGAAGTGGTGGCGACGACGTGGTTGAGGCAAACGGCGGTGAAAAGGTGTATTATAGGAACAGATGAATTCGGCGGGAAAAATCAATTTGCGACGATAGACGGCTTTGGAAATGGACCGAGGTGGTTCTTTGGAAACAGAAGTAGTGGATATGGATGGGTGGACACACTGAGCAGGAAATATTCACGACGCAATCGGTTTAGCGACACAACGGAGGAAAGAGTGGACGGGGGATGGAAGAGGGGTGTGGCGTATGGGCGGTGGAAACTGTCACCTCGGTGGAAAAGAAACAGTATAAAAAGTCGAACTAGGTGGTCGGCGTGTGCAACTCCGCCAATGGGTGTTTGTGGGATACGCATGATTCATAGAACCGCCGGGCAGGTGCAGGTGCGGGTTTGACGGGATTTACGGCCCCCAACTGCATGCACCCGCGCCGAATAACGTAATATAGGTTTGTACGGTACCCCATTCTTCCGGGGAGGTTTTGTCCCCCGGTAGCAAGACTGACGGCGGCGCCCGCTGGGGACAATATCCATCATGTTGTCTCCAGCATATTTCCTCGTCGATTCGGGTCGAAGGACCCGCCAGGTCATGGTTGGGTTCACATTATACAAAAGTTAGCCGCATGTGCAGCAGACACCTGAATAGGCCTACATCTGGCGCATGCACAATTCCTCTGTTGCAGTTATCTAGCGCACGCACAATCCCCAGTTGCAGTGTTCTTTCGTTGCGCCGTTGCATCCGCCCGCACTCCGGCACTGCTCTGAGTTAATTTCAGATTGGGAGCCATTGTCTTCTGTCGGCATACACCACCACCACTGCCGGTTTCGCGTTTTAGGCCACTGGCACCACCGCCGTCCGGGGGCGTGCTGCCAGTTGGGCGTTTTCCTGAACAATGCTCCTCCAAAGCGCACTCCAGTTTCCAGGCGCCGTGTCGCGGGGAGAAGATATTTTCCGCGCGCAAGTGCTACTTGCCTTTGCCGAACGGCGGCGCCTAAACTCAAGGTTGTGCCGTTATCGTCTATCACCGATGTGAGAGAAAACAGAAAATAGCAGCATATGTTATCATCCGGAAAAAGAGGTTTGCTCACCGACGGTCGTAAACCATGCAAGGCCAATTGGCTTGCAGATGTCATGCGACTATACTAAAAAAGCGTTGCAAGCACCATTAAGCCCAGGAAGGGTTAGCCTTTGCTTGCACCACGGGGAAATCACACGTGGCGTACGGTTACGGTAGAGGCCGTGCTTCTTGCAAGGCCGATACGCCCCAAACACGATTAATCTTCTGTCTACGTTTGTTCCAACTTTTTTTTTTTCGCTCTGATTGAATGCCATCTGTTGGCGGAAATTTTGGTGGTGGGGGGAAATGGTGTGGATAGGATTTATGCGTGGACGCATTGTTGGTGCGCATACGGGCCCGTGGTCCCAATTGAATCATGAAACAAGCGCGCCGCGGAAAGCTACCATGAAAATTCCCCTTTACCAGCGGTTATATACACGGGCAGAATTATAGGGCACATTATCCTGCAGGAAGCAACAACTGTCTATCACCGCGGTCGTTGTCCGCGCCATACTGCATGGGCCACAGATTTCTACCGCAGAAGCGGTGAATGTACGATGTAATTCACGTGAGACAAATCACGCGTGTCGCCGTATTCCCAATTGATAGTATTTATTGAGAAGTCGCAGGAACACGAAGCGGGTACGGCCTGCCCCGACGAGAACCCCTGCACCTACATCAGATGCAAGGTTTTTTATTTTTATTTTTTTCTTTTGTTAATAGATATTTTTTATACTTTTTTCTCGTCAACATACAGCTTTGCCAAGATTGTTTCCGAGCCCAAAAATGGGAGAATCTGCAGTATCTGTAGCCTTGTTTTACGAGGGTTTATTATGAAAGATTTTTGCGTTTACGGCTTGGTGATACGAGAGTCTAAAATATTACGAGCAGTTGTTACGAGTCGTTGTGGCAAACACCTGTTGGGACATGTTAGGACGTGTGATGTCATCGCGCCCATGCCGGAAGGCAACTGCTCCTGCTTGTTTGCATTCTGTCGCAGGTGCTGATGCCTCCGCATGTACATACGGCACCCGCGCATTCCTGCTGAGCAATCTCTGTCTGTTGCAGATTTAATGTCATTGGACCGGTTAAACGTGTCATTTATGCGACGGGAGTATGTCATAATGGCTATCATTATCGTTTTTTTTTTTAAGTCAGCAGAGCCATTGTTCCCTCAAAACCTGAAAGTATAGACTGATTTTAGTATCACCGGCACATAATCGGTAAATGAGGCAGTGCGGTAATTTTACTGATGCACTCCTAGTCACGAAGCATGTGCAGCTTTGAGCACCGGGGTTCCAAAACGGACATTTGTCGGAATTCCGGATGCACTACCGTATTAACTATTTGGGTTGCGGAAGGAACCTGGTTTGATCGATATCGCTTGGCACATACATATGTTCCGTCGGTAGATGGCCAATGCAGTTGTGGGTCTTATGCGTAGTTTCTACTTTCATACTACTGTTTCCGGTTTGCCCTGAAATATACCATGTGTATTCATATAGACAGGATCACAATCAGATAAGCCGGCAATTCTATCCCATATTGAATAACTAATTTTTGGATTGCCCGTCTCCACTTGCCGGCGGAAGATACGACTCGAACCGGCCCATACGCTTTTTCCACCACTTTTTTCGGTGATCGTTCTTGTTGATTTCTTCCATGTAGAGTTCGTGGCCTTGTGCTCCATCTTCTTCATCCCGCTTGGTCATACCGATGACAAACCTCTGGTCTTTCCGCTCAACATTGTACAGGTCTCCAAGCACCAAATCTTTCATCACCAACTCCCTCGTTCTGTTCAAGGACTCAATCGCAGCTACTCGCTGTACTGTATCCTCTAACAATTCGTCGAAATGGGGCTGTGAGGCAATTTCGTGAAATGCTCGCATCATCGGCACAGAATCTGCCCGAACCCGCGAATCTGAATCCACCGTGAAAATGTTGAGATTGTCGTACTGCTGAATGTAATCTGGCCGCGTCATAATCTGCCGTGAGCGCCAGAGCGGGAGTTCCGGTAGTTGATGGTCCTTATATAAGTCCTTGATATCCGGCTCGTCCTTGGAAATGAGCGTATTCATTCGCTGTCGATCCATGATGACGAACTCGTGCATGAGCAACATGGCGCTCAGAGCAAATTTTCCAAATTCCATCACGTCGTCATCCATTTCCTCTCCCAACAATCCACACTGATTGAGAAACCAAGTCTTCTCGCGGTCAATGATTTCATGACATGCCTTTATCACGTCTTTATGTCGCGAGACCTGACTGATGTGTTGTGGTCTACCTCCGATCAAATCATAAATGCGGTGGCAAGTATCTTCCAGAAGTTGCTGATTAGGATATTTTGTGGGAGGATAGAACTTTCCTCGAATAAACTGCAACACATTGACCGTTTCCTTACGATTGAAGTCCTTCACATTTATCAATTCAAGCCGAGTACCAAGTCGTTTTAATTTCTCATAGACCCAATAATCATCACTGTTGAAAACAATAGTCACCAATTCTGATGCACTCAAGCTCTCCGCTTTTTGTTGTAACAATTCTAAAAGCTTGATCCCCTCTTCATTCTCCTTGATCAAGTGGGAGTTGTTGATAATGAGAACCATGGGGGACTCAGATCTCCCTGACATCCGCCGGGAAATGGCCAACAGCTCTAACTTATTGAACGCCCGTTCAATATCAAGTAAAGCAGTCGTATCACGAGGGCCCCGGATGCTGAATAGTGATCCTATGTAGTCCTCATTGTAAGCAAAGTTAAGTGCTCGGCCGAGCCGAATCCGAAAAATCTCTGGATCAGCGTGGGCATCAAAAATAGCAACGTTTTTGCCATCAATTTTCTTCATTGCCTCCATGATCAAGGTGGTCTTACCCGTACCTTTCTCTCCAACAGCTAAAAAGTAGCGTCCTCTGATTTTTCCACTAATGATGTCATCAAGGAGTTTCTGCTGTGGCCGCTCAACCCAATACTGGGCAAGATCATCGAGAATATCGTCCTCGTCGTCAAAATCAGCTGGTTTGCATTCGTCCAGGCTATTTTTATTGGTTTTTTTGTGCATGGCGAGCTGATAAGCGGGATCGCCATTTTGAAACGCTTCGTCCATCTTTTTGAGCACATGCGAGTTGTAGAATTTGTGATATAAAAGACCAGAAAGGCCCAACACACCCAAGGAGCTTAAAGTTATGCCAATTGTCTCGAGACATTTGAAAAGAAACCTTCCAAAACGGTTCAACGCATCGCGAAAGGGTGTTTGGCGTTGCTCGGGATCCTCGCCCTCTTCCGCATCGATTTCCTCCTCGATTTCCTTCTCCTCTTTCTTATTATGGTTCTCTTCCTCCATTTCCTTATCTTTCTTCTTCGGGTCATCCTCCTCGCAATTAGAAGGCGGTTTGTCATTCCCACCATTATCTCCACCCAGACCACCCTTTCCTCCCGCAGACGGGATTCCCAGTTCGGATGTAGTTGGATGGGCCAATGTGGTTTCCGCGGATATTACCCCGGTTTCCTTCACCACAGTACTCAATCCCTTCTCGTCGCCATCTCCCTTCTGCGCTTTGGCATCGACCAATTTCTTGGTAATGATCTTCTTCTGGCGAATAAGCTTCTTCTTCTGCTTCTTCAACTCTTCATTCTGCTCAATCGTTTCATCGTCTAACTCTTCTAACACATCAAACGGAAGTAGTGGATTGACAATCAGCCGAGACACAGAAATACCAAAATGTCGCGTTTTGGTAAGCTGCTGCGATCTAACTAAACCACTGATCCGAAAACCCAGCGAACGAAACATGCATGACACGATGAGCCGTAACAGCAATATGATGAACGGCGGGAGAATGCGATCTCCGAGTGCCTGCAGGAATCACGAAAGATCGAAACCTGAGTTCGCTTGCGTTGCATACAAAAGCTTATCGCGGATTAATTGCTTGTTCTTGTAGTCGGGCAATTTCAACAAATTCACACACGTGGAAGCAGTAGGCAATCGATCCGGGGAACCACTATTATGTATTCCAAAATGCGGCGTGAGCGCTTTGAATCCTAGAAGCGGTGCTCGAGAAACAGACGTTACAAACTTCACCAACGCACACCGTTCCTGCGGCGACATTTCTTGCACCACTTCCCAAAATAAATTCACCGTGACATCGTCATCAAAATAGCCACCGTAGTGAACATTCTGTTTCCAGTCTTGCACATCAATATCGTTACCTCCACTGATCAACATCTGAAGCTCGAACGGATCGAACATATTAAGCCACTGCGCATCGATGATCTCAAAGAGTCCTTCGAGGAAGTACTTTGTTTGGATCTTGAGTGACCGCTTGAGTTTGAAATTTGCGATCAGGTGCACATACTGGAGTCTATTGGCCTTGTTAACCGCCATTAGCTCACCATTTGGTGGGGCCAAATCATACTGAAGTATGTCCAGGCCCACCTGCTCATTGATAACAAACGAGAGATCCAACTCGTCAACTTCTTCAGAAGACATGGTTAATAGCTTGCTTAAGCTGGCAAATAGTTGAGTGTCTAAGTAGGACAAGTCACCAATCGAGCTTTGCGCCGAATGTCCTACCTTCCAGTTGGCTAGAAAAAAGGGTGCAAACGCAACATCAATCAATACACTCTCGTAAAGACACTTTCCAACAATCATCCCAAGAAATTTGAGGTATTGTAGCCGCTCCTTCTGCTGTGGAAGATCTATTTTCTTTGAAATTTTCAAGAACACATCGTCGTTGGGATAAAGCTCGTTTTCAGCCTCAGTCTCCTTGAATAAGTGGAGATCGGCGGAAGGACTAAATCCCTCCATTATAACACTGGTGAGAAACTCTTTGGTAAGTCCGCCTCCATCAATCCCTGCTTCTGGACCATGCTCATTGAAAAAACTGACCTGAATCTTATTTTTGAAATTGGAACCAGTGGTATAAAATTGGTCAAACGCATCTTTAAGGAGTGTTTCCCGGTGTATATCAGCAGTCAACTTGTCATTAACACCGTCATAGAACATGGCGAATTCAGAGCGAGACAAGATACGGTTCTGGTCAGCTTTCAAAAGACTTTGAAATACTTTTACCCGATCGAAAAAATCAACGAAAAATGGGATTCGACTCAAAATCTCCAATTTGGATGTCACATCAGGCGTACGAGGTTTGGAACTCTTGCTGTATCTGGAAAAACCAACAGGGTTATCTTCATCATCGGAAGAATCAGATCCATGTGCAACGCGGTGAGCATCTTCCTCTAGAATTATCTGGAGTAAAATATTGATTTCAAACTTGATCACCAGGAGCTTCCAGAAGTCACGAGGAAGATGGTTCAGATGTAAGTTTGTCATGTAAAGCTGGTTGAGTAGAGAAATAGAGGACTCTTTTAGTTCATGCAAGTCAATTGCAAGGGTGGTTGAGGATTCGTTTGAACAGAATACCAATGTGAGACACAAATGCTTCAAGAACTGACAAAATTCTACAAGCTGGTCTAGTTGGAACGGGTTCAGAGAGTTGTCCGCAAAGGTATTCGCCACAATGATCCAGTAAGAGAGCAATTGCTCATAAATGTATAACAAGTCCCAGAAAGATTCATTCGCGCACAGGGCAACCAAGTCAGAGAGTTCTTCAAACGTCAACCGGTCACTATCGCAAAATTTAATGCAAGTAAACGCCGGCGTCGCAGAGAGTGTGTAAAATAGCCATTGTTGTAATCCCGGTGTAATCGACATAAGCATACAAATCCGGGACTTATACTCCGGGACCAAATGCATCAACAGGGAAAGAGAATGAGCCGCTAGAGAGGAGGCAGAGACAGAGGTGATCATTTTGAATGCATAACTGATGTAAGCAGGTTCATAAAGTGCCAGAATGGTTGAGAGTGTTTCCAGGCTAACTTCAATCACCCTTTGGTTTGGTAATACATTTTCTCGAAACAGGCCCTCATCCTCTTGACTGGAATCAACTATGGAGAAATGAAAATGGGAAAGAATCGTGGCGTGGATGTTGAAATCCTTTTGTTCACCTTCAACTACCAATACGTTCACAAGTAATTGTATCTTCTGATGATCCAGAAGCTGGGCAATGTGTTTCGATGCGTCTCCACCGGAAAGGGAGGCGTGGATGGCTTCAACAGCGTTGGACGAAGAAGGAAGAAACGCTTCGGGAATGATAGCAAGAAAGGTAATAAACAGCCCATCGAAAGGTCCCAAAGCAAAAATCGTTTTAACAATACTCTCTTCTCCTGTCCGGGAGAACATCAGAGTTAGTGACTGGATAAGTTTCTGCCTTCCAGAAAAAGCAGGAGGAGCACCATATCGATGACAAAGAAAGCCCAAACAATTGACTACCGCAAGAGAGTCCGTCACTCGATCCAACGCTCTAGCAAGAGCCCGAATATAAATTTGATTTACCTCCGGGGTGGTTCTTTCGCTCTCGCAAATTTGAGTAAGCGCACCAAGTAACAAAAGCGTATCATCTCGGCGGCCATACTTAGCAATGAATTCGAACTGCAACGCTTTCACATGATTCAGGCCAGCACCAAGTGTCTCGGATAGCCATTGGTGTAAGAACGTATCGGAAGAGTGAAGCAAATCCAATCTGCGTACGATATATCGAGATATCAAGAGTGCCGATCTCTCTTTCTGGCGAGCACTTTCCCTTTGTAAACGGTCGAGCTTAGATTGTTCCAAAAAGCTCTTGCCACGTGGAGCTTTTTTGTCTCCAAGATTGACTACTCTTCTCTTGGTGGAACCGGAAAAGTTAAGCATGATGGCAATAGATTGTACCTTCTGCAGAAACGAATCCATATCGGACTAGCGTATGCACACCGATCGAAGTGTCCGGGGATATGTGGTGGAACATGGCTTAGGTCCCATAATAGTATATGCTCTCAAAAGGGCTAAAACCGAAATTACACATTTACGGTTATTCAAAACCGGATATTTTCAAAGAATTGGGTAGTCTATTTAGCAACTATCTTGTTCCCACCTTAGAGGGTGCAATGTGCTAAATGTTTGGTGCGAGATGGTGTTCTTGCTTGCCATAGCATTACAATACTTCTACGATTCATCTTATACTATACGACAATATCGAGATTGGTTGGAGTGTAGCAAGATCTCCCCGTGAATCTAAACATATTTCATCCTAAATCTCTAATCTTGTATATTCGAGGTCCCTATACATTCTAGCGGTCTATGATTTCAAATTCACCAACAAAGCCTGAAGGTGGCCCAACGACTCCAAATAGAAGGTAGGCAACTCCGACTTGTCAGCCACTTTCACCAAATCTTTCTCTTTCGTTCCTCCGCTCAAAACCAACAAAGAGCCCTTCCCCTGTCCAAGGCTACCGTCATTTCCGAATTTGATATCAGTGTACAATGTGTCACCCACCATAATCGATTTTTCTCTCTTAAACCCAGTCAGACTTAAAATCATATCCAAAAACACCTGACTGGGCTTTCCCACACCAACAAACTCGCGATCACTCATATGGCCCATCATCACCACCATAGAACCTCCAGCGGGCAAGATCTGGCCCTTGGCACCAGGAAACGTCTTGTCAATATTCGTTCCAATGAATGGAAGTCCCCTGTCATTGTGCAAAAGATACTGAAGAGTGCTACAAATGCGGAGATACGACACATTTCTCGTTGAGCCAACCACAACGGCTTTCACTTCTGGGTCAACGTCCATAAGCTCGTGTTCAGGATGCCACTCGTCATCCAAGCGAGGATCAGTACCTCCAACGGGGATATAACCCATTTCCCGTAGCTCTTGTTCGACTCCGGAATCACCAAAAACCCATACCTTGGAGTTGGGTGGAATGTTGAACGTTTCTCTGAGAACCCACGCAGCAGCGTAACTGGTGGGGAAAATGAGCGATTTGGGAATATCTTCGATGCCCAACGACGCAAACTTCTCCACGTAAGCATTCCGAGATGTCCGAGAGTTGTTGGTGACAAACACAAATGACTTTCCATTTTGCTTGAGATTGGTCAAGAAATCGGCCACCCCGTGAATAAGGTCGCGATCGAGCCAAATCACACCATCGCAGTCAAAAATAAAGTGGTCATACGAGTCAAAAAGGACTCGTGCTTGTTCCTTCGTGGAGATTTTGGCCGATAATTCGGGTAGTGTCAACGGTTCCATAATCTCTAAATGCCAAGTAGTGGTATTCCTGCGCGAGCCAGGTCGAGTTCTTTATCGCGCACACCCGCTACTTATCACAATAGGCGGAAATAACCACTACGACCGCTTGTCGCTCAGGTGAAGTATTGTTTATATAAGAAGAATAGGGCTTTATGTATTGATGGCCAAAATACCGCTTTCCATCAATAGTGCCCGCAAATACACATTAAGCCATGAAAGAGCGGATTCCGGGTCGTTATCTTCAACCGCCTCTCTAAAAGCAGGCAAAGACTGGCCGGCGTATCCGGTATATCTTCCACTGGCGAAAATGACATGCTTGAACCAAGGTCTATCGTTGAGTCCCTTGCCATACAAGAACACTCTGTCCAAATATGTCAATTTCATGTTAGTGAGCGCCACATGAGACCGGTCCCGCAAGCGGTGCCAAAACGATTTTTTAGCGTACAAGTCTTCCTGCAACTTCTTTCGACTAGCGTCCACACGTTTGCCTGCCTTTTTGAACAACTCAATCGATTTCTTGGTCAATCTCACCGCCTCCTTGAATTCCTTGATGAACTGAACATGACCATGCTGAATGTTAGGGAATTCTTTAGACGTACTGTGGGCCGAATCCAGTCCACCAGCTCCTTTTGCCTCGTACTTGTACCATGAGGCCGGAACAGATTTGAGCGCATCATCAAAGTACGATTCGATATCCACACCATAGTCATAGACACCAAACGGAACTAGCTCTGGCCCGGCTATCGCCATAACGACCTTTCCCAAAAACTTGGCCATTGTGTTGTGGTATACGAATCCGGGGTCGGTGAAAGTCTCCATCCAGTAGAACAGGTCGTAGTTCAGATGGTACTGGTAAACAGGATCTGTATTGGGGTCGCTTGCAAATCCAATATCAAACGATGGAATTCCCAAATGCTCTAAAAATACCGTGTAATCCGATCCGCTGCCCAAAATACCGATGTCTCCTTTAAATGGGCCATTGAGAAAATGATCGTACAATGTGCCACCTTTGGGGTACTCTACTGTTTTGGCAACCTCAAGTAAAATGTTCTTCAAAAGTGGAGACGACTCCATTAACAATGAGTTTCCGGTAACAGCCGAATCAAGATTCAAATATGCCACCACATCCTTTTGGAGTTTCGATGCGTGATCCTCGGCCCATTCTGTCAGTCCGAGCAATCCCGGTTCTTCACCGTCCCAAGAGGCCCATAATATAGTACGATAAGGTTTGAATCCTTTGGCTGACGCCACCTGAAAAGCACGAATGATTTCTAACATAGCAGCCAGACCAGAGTTAGGATCACCTGCTCCACCCCGAATCCAAGCGTCTCTGTGGCCACCCACAATAACCACTTCATCTTCAACAATTCCCTTGGTAGTACCAAACACATTGTGGATGGGCACGATCGAGTACTCCTGATCGTTGAAGAGGTTAAGTTGCGGAGAGGAGATATCACCTTTAGGAGAAAGCCCAATATGGTAGTCAAACCCCTCTAATTTTCCTACCCAATCAGGACCTAATGCAGAAGCTTTGGTTCCCAAACCATTCAATTCTGATAAGATAGGAAGCACTTCGCGGTAACTGATCGGGAGACTAGGAATCTTAGGAATGGTTCCATGTGGATCTATTCTTGGCGCATTATTGGTTGATGCATACCCTGGAGTAGTAGGATCACCAGGAAGATACGATAAATACATCACCGAACCTCTTTGGACACTTGAAGGATTTCTGGCTGGCCCATTGGGATACGTTTCGTATCCATTTTGTGGAATAAACTCTCCGTCATCCCCTGGGTCAGAGTACATCACAACACCCAAAGCACCGGATTCCTGGGCAAACTTGACCTTGAGACCACGGTAGATCTCGCCGTACCTCACAATGGCAATCTTTCCTCTCATGTCTACTCCGAGATTTTTCAAAGCATCAAAGTCCTGCTTTCTACCATAATTGGCATAAAAGTATGATGCCGTGACGTTTCCCGATGCAGAGTAGCCGTGAAAGGTAGGAACTGTGTTGTTCTGGGTGGTTGGGTCTTCCTCTAATGAATCTTCTTCCAATGGCGCCGAATACTTGACTTTACCCTTCTTGTCCAACAAATTCAACGCGTGAGCCTTTGGAGTGTTCAAATAAACATGGTATGTTTCGACTTTAGTGTCAGCCAAGCCAAACTCATGGAATTTCTGCTTGGTCCAATCAACCAAGCCTGGGTTCTGCCCCAGGAGGTGCTGTTCTTGAGTGTACTGATAGGACCAGTTTCTCGCCAAGTTCGAGTGGGACAATACCGTATCTAATTCCGCCTGAGCCACAGTTGTGTTTATTTTCAGGGGCGAAGTTCCTTCCAAAACATAATGGATCCCGAATCCATATTTCCACGAGAATATCAGCAGGTACAAATAGTACAGGACAAGAATTCCAAAAACAGAAAGAACCGTGAACCGAATTTTCCAGTGTTTACGGCCCAGATATCTCTCCGAATGGACCAAAACAGGAGTTCCGCCACCGAGGAGTGCTTCAGACTCCATTTGAACAGAAAGAACTGGGGTTAGAATGTGTCAGCCGCGACTGATAGTTCAGACACAGATAGATACGGGAATCCTTCGCGCATTCTGATAGATAAGGCCCATACACATCAAGTGGGGCGTATGATGCAATTCACAAATATAGGGTGCCTTAGATCAGTCCTGATTCCGTATATGAAGTGCTGATAGGTTTTGCCCATTGCAAAGGTAAAATTCCGTGAAGGGTGTCTTATCGTGATTTTCCGGGAATACCGCATGGATGCGGCTTCTGCACCGTTTCACTGGAGGAACCGATTATTTCCCTCCTTGTTTTCTACCTGGGATTTATGTCAGTTCCTTAGTATTTTTATTTGAAATTTGGAGGAAAAGAAAAGGAAAAAAACTAGGGGTTGAAGGGCTATGAATTATCTACTGTAGCACCCTCGCAATTGGCACTCGCATAACGTGATTGTTCTCGTACTAATAAAACAAGGAGCCTTACGTAACCGTGGGATTTACTCCGGTATGATTTGAGCCGGTTTTGTTGACACCAAAGTGGTTTACAGAATGATTATTCAGGTCAATACGATTCTCAGCAGTATGATCGAAACCAGTACGGTTTACCTGACTAAACCGTAGCTACCTCATTACTTTCTCCCTAGGAATTGTGCGCCGCATATTAATCCACGGTATGATAACGTTTGAACCGTTTAACTAGTTAAATTTAAAGTGGCCTATTCGCTATTTCGTATCTAGTTAGACTTACAAATTCCCTTCGTGTTGTGATGGAGTTGGCTCCAGGCGATGGCTACATCCTGCACGATCCAGCTTTTTTTTTTCTCTGTGGCTAGCATCTTAACAGTTATCATAGCCAATGTCTGATATCACCGAAAAAGCCGTAGAAGAGGCGACGGAGCAAGTCAACAATCTTGCGTTGGAGAAAAAGGCCAAACAGCGGAAAGCGCAAACCGAGGAGGAGTTTCTCGAACAGAAAGCGCAATATGCCGCCAGTGGTCCCAAAATCAACACCGACAACTGGCTTTTCGAGCAAGAATGCCTCAACGCATTAGACAATTCAAAGAAAATCGACCGGGTTCACATCTTGCACGCGTGTGAAAAAGCATACTACTTGAGAGATTACCCAAAATGTCTCCTGCTAATAGAAATAGGGGAACGGCTCTTTGGGGTGCAATTGAACGACGACGAGTCGAATTCAAATTTGAAAGCAGATTTTGCTACTTCTGGCCGCAAGACAAAGAAGTCTTCCAAGGTAGAGCGGCATGTGATGGAGCTTCTCCACATAAAAGAAGCGTGTGTTCGCAAAGTGGCAGAACAGGCTGAGTAATCCCCATGTATAGTAATGAAGTTATGAATCTCTTTTCAACCACACCTTCACTTCCATGTAGCTGATATTGCGCTTTTTCAACTCACACTCAGTATCACTCTCGTCGTCTTTGGTGGACTGTTCGGTTTGGCGATGGACCTCGTCCGTTACTTCGATGGAACCGGTGTAAACATCCACTTTGTACCCTTTCTTAATGTAATGGGCGGCTAGAGATGACACTTTCACCATTGCTTTGCCCAGCCCTTTGATCCGGATGTATTTAATTTTCTTGTAGTTTCCCCGGTGGAATTTTTTATGTTCCACTGCATCCCTATCAAACTTGTCGAGGATAGAATCGATTCTCTTGACTGCGGCGATAAAGGGAGTTGCGGTCTTCACGAGGAACAACGTCTCCCGTTCCACTTGGGTCGGAATCTCGCGGCTGATGCTTTGTTTGACTATAGAAGAAGTCATAGTGGGGGTTTAACTTGAGATGAGTGAGAAGTGAGACTTCCACACCCTAAAACTCCAAAGTCGACTATATGTCGATAAAAGCGATCCCCAAGAGGTTCTACGGAATTTTACCAAGGAGAACGGCTCACTTTAATTTTTTTCTGTTTTTTGCCCATCCGTTGGAGCATTCCCACCGATCGTCGTATATCATGTATGACAGGACAAAACGCGTCAACCGCGACTTATTATCTGGCCCACTACACCGCCTAGTTCTTCGCTGACGTGCCATTTCCGGTCAAATAAGTTAGTTTCGACGGTGTTCTTGCCATGTCTGACTGTTCCTATAGCTCTTCTCCCTACAAAAGGAGTCGAGACGAGTTTGAAATCGACTCCTCTCCTGTCAAACGGAGCCAACACCACCAAATCCATTCCGAGGTCCACTTGGCCACAGTTTCGCTCTTGATGGAGGCCCTGAGAAACCAGCAGGAATTGCCCAAATATGAAGAGAAAGTCCTGGAGCCCGAACTACGCTCGACTCAAAAACCGTACTGGCCAATGATTACAAGGGCACGGCTGATGTGATGGTGGCGATGATGGTACTGGTACTGGTACCGGTACAATCGTGTTTGCTTAGAGACGGACGATTAGCGATAATGAAGAAGTGGGGTACTGGTGGCTTGTGAAGCTGACGTAGCTCCATTCGGTGATTATGCTGAAATCTTGAGTTATGATGTAATATATGCATGTTGTAATCAACTGTAATAAGATATGAGGGTGTCCTGACAAACGGGGAGACGGAGAACCTACAGAAAACTGGAGACGACGCAGCTGAGCATCAAAAGAGACAACCAAACAGAGAAAACATCCCAGAAACAAAGCAAACACGCTGTGGACTACACTGTACCAACCCCCAGCTCCGCCCACCACATACAGATCCCCCATTATGCCCCCACAACCTACTCCTTTCAATATTGTCGTGTATGTGTAATATGTATCGAACCTTCCATGTACAACTAAGCTCTGGCCTTTCTCTTGGCCTTCAACACCACCTTTTGCTTCACAGCCTCGGCCTCGGACTCGGACTCGGACTCCAGCTCCACCGACATCATGTCCTCGTCCTCGTCTTCCGATTCGGCCGCGTTCACCTTGGCCGCCTTTCTCTGCAACTCCACCTCTCTCATTCTCAACAACTCGGGGTTCTTTTCGACCAACTTGCGGTCCAACGCCAAGTCCCTCTCCCTGTTGCCTCTCATTCTGTTCTTGTAGAACGCTCTCTCTCTCTTTTGTCTGATTTCCTCGATTCTGGACATGGCCTTCAACGTGGTGGCAACCAATTCTCTGTTGTATCTGACAGGAACGTTTCTCTTGGCGGCAAACGTCAAGGTGGAGTCGACAACCAACTCCTTGCCCGCGGCCTTTCTGAACGCCTTGGTCCATCTTAACTTTCTTGGGTTTCTTCTCTGCTTAAACGCTTTATGACATTTGGACCGGCAGAAACGGAACTCCTTGGCATCGTTTCTGACAAACATGATTCCCTTGCCGGGATAGACCGGCGACGAGCAAAAATGGCACGAGTAGATTCTCATGTTATGCTGGTTGTTTTGAAATGCAAAAAGGTTGAGGGATGGCCGGTTGCGATAATGGGATGAGATGGAGTAAAAAAAAAGGCTGTTCCTGCACCGGGCCAGATAGGATGCGCCCCAATAGTGCATCCTTCCAAGAGGTGCGACCATAAATGGTGAGACAAAACGTCGGTGACATTGTGACATGGAAGGTGTATGTGATGTATGTGGTGGTTGGTGCCAATGCGTGATGGGATGGTCGTATGTGCAACTATGTACCGGCCATTGGATCCGGATTTGACGGTGGCACGGCACACGGGGATAATTGTACGGCTCTTGATCTTCTCGAGTCTGGTTTATGGCTATGGCAAACCCTCACGGTGTCCCTCTGGTACAAACCAACGCTCGCCCGTATCCAGAGCAATGTCTCTCCGTAGCAATACCGACACACTGTACATGACCCCGTTTTCGTTTTTTTCTCGTGCCGTAAATTTCTCTTTCCTAGACTTCGTCCTCTCCCTCCGAAACCGTCTCCGGCCGCGCACGTGCCATTGGCCATACCCAAATCGAGGCGAGAAAATTTCTTACCAACTACCAACATGGAGGTACCCACGCTAAAGATTCCTGGAGAAAACACACGGGCGCAGACCGTGGATGCCGCGCCACAAACGCAATTCACCGGTCATTTGCAAAAAAAACTGGCGGCTGAGGGCTCTGCTGAGTGGTATTTTGACAAAGGGTGCGATTGGATGGGCGAACACCCATGGATCACCGGATTGGGTGCTTTTGGACTTGTTTACTTTGCTGCGGGCTTCAAGAAGTCAAACCAACCTGGTGTGGGCGGCAAGGCGTTTATCAAGGGCTCTTTTGGTGCCAAAATGAGTGCCAAGGAGGCGTTGCAGATTTTGAACTTGAAAGAATCAACCTTGTCGAAGGCCAGATTGAAGGAGCAGCACAGAAAGTTGATGATGGCCAACCATCCGGATAAGGGTGGGTCATCGCTCTTGGCTACCAAGGTGAACGAGGCCAAGGACTTTTTGGAGAAGAGAGGCGGAATGAAGACGAAATAGGTTTGTACATAGAATGCATGATCATGGATGGGGAAGTAGATGGGTGGAGTTGTCCAAGAAGTGTATACAATACGGAGGTGTGGTGAGAGGTTGTGGCTATTACTCTCCTTCTGGCTCTTTCTCTTACGCCATAACTCGCTCAAGAGCTTACTCTAACTCTTGCTCAATCTCGTACTAATAGCTTACTCAACCTCTGGCTCTTACTCTGACTCTTACTCTTACTACTAACTTCCTTAATCTCTTACTCAATCTCTTACTCAATCGCTTCATGTCCCCAGCTAGACCCACCAGATCGAAGATCCATTTTGACCGGTACAAATTTCTGCCGGATCCGTGCATACAATAGCGTAACTGGAACGGCTGGATTGTTCGCACGGTCATAGCTGGAAGAATTTCAGGTTTTGGGAGCGTCTTTCCATCGATTCTAATACTTCTGCCTTGGTTTCTGTGTTTCTCGGGATGTATCTAAAGTGGTAACCGTTGGGCGTGTGCTTCATTTTCTCTGCGTTCGCCCTAAATCTTATCGCATCTTCTATTTTCTTCCTCTTCGATACGGTATCCAGGCCAATGGACCTACTTATCTTAACGTAAAGACCCAACTGGCTCTGGATTGTAGCCATCGGCGCCCGATCACAATCGAGATAAGACTGCTGGTAAAATTAGGACGAAATAACCGGTAAATGACACAACCGCCCTACTATCGGGCTGCGTTGCTACTGTTTAAACGAACTATACGTTGGGTTTGTCTATACGTTCAGTCACCCCGTCTCTATTGCTTTTAATATCTTCCACTCTTCCATTCTGCCTCTCTATTACTCTGCCTCTCTGTTACTCTACCTTCCACTCTCCTACTCCGCTTCTCTGCCTTGTTCGACTTCTTCTGTCTTTGTTATATATATCCTGTCTTAGGTGCGCCTCATTGTATATTATGCTCGTCCGCCTGTCTCACCTGTATCGCCACACATATCCCCAACCACACAACCCCACAATGAAATAATAAAAAAATAAAAAAAAAAACCTGCTGAATTCCCTCCACCGCCGACTCCACCGCCACTTCCTCCAAATCCGTTTTTTCTCCTACCGCCCCAACTCCCCTATCACCTAATTCCGCCTCTAAACAACCGTGCACCCGGCCCGCGCACCCAAAACCATATTCACCTCCACTTCTTTTGGCGCC
Source organism: Clavispora asparagi (assembly GCA_030573135.1). Lineage (NCBI taxonomy): Eukaryota > Fungi > Ascomycota > Pichiomycetes > Serinales > Metschnikowiaceae > Clavispora > Clavispora asparagi. The sequence goes on from JAJMCU010000034.1 coordinate 42,579, forward strand.
AAAATGACCACCTACGAGAAGATCGTCAAGGGAGCCACCAAACTCAAGGTGGCGGCGCCGAAAGCGAAGTATATCGAGCCAATTCTTATGGCCACTTCTCTTTCTCACGATGTGGCGTCGGAAAACTTCAACACCGTTATGAAAACATTGGCGCTTCGGCTCCACGACTCCGCATGGCTGGTGGTATACAAGGCGTTGATCGTCGTGCACATCATGATACGGGAGGGTGATCGCAATGTTACATTGGAGTACTTGGCGTCCAATGCCCCGCACATGCTCAATTTGTCCCATCTGCCCATATACAAACATTCTGGTGCCAATCCGGACGTCAGGTACATCATGAAGTACCTGCGGTACTTGTCCGCACGAGTAAAGCACTTTGGCTCGACCCACGTGGACTATGTGCGGGACGAACGGGTCAATAACTCCACCAGCCAGCAGGGTGGGCGGTTGCGGACGTTGACCGTGGAGAAGGGTCTTCTTCGGGAGTGCGAGAGCGTGCAGAAGCAGATTGACGCATTGTTGAAGAACAGCTTTATGGAGGGTGAGATAAAGAACGACATTGTGTTGACAGCGTTCCGGCTCTTGGTCAACGACCTCTTGGCGTTTTTCCAGCAGTTAAACGAGGGCGTGATCAACATCCTCGAGCACTACTTCGAGATGTTCCACAATGACGCGGAGCGGGCATTGGAGGTGTACAAGAAGTTTGTGGACCAGACCAAGTACGTGATTGACTACTTGCGGGTGGCGAAGCACTTGGAGTATGCCACCAAGTTGCACGTTCCCACGATTAAGCATGCACCCACCGCGTTGACGTCGCTGTTGGAGGAGTACTTGCATGACCCCAATTTTGAGGCTAATCGGCGGGCGTACTTGCAGCGAGACCAGGGGGGAGCTCTGGAGCCAGTGCAGCAGCTTCAACAAGGTCAACAAGATGAAGTCCAACAGCAACCTCAGCAGCAGCAACTTCAGCAGCAACAGCTCCAACAGCAGCAACAGCTCCAACAGCAGCAACTTCAGCTCCAACAGCTCCAACAACAGGGCCAAGACGGTTTGCATCGCAGCGGCACACTACTTGTACAGCAATCCACTGTCAACCCCTGGGGTGGTGCAGTGGCGATTGCTCCGACCTTTACCGGTATAGGTTTTGGTGGGTACGGTCATCCACAAACCACGGGAAATCCGTTTGTAACCAGTACTCAAACCGGAGTTGGGACACAGGGTCCTCATTTCACAGGGGTGCAGCCGGTTCAGAATCAATTCACCGGGTTTCAAAATCAGCCAACACATGCCACTGGCCCTCCCAACCAAGCGGTGCAACTGCAGTTCACCGGATTCCAGAACCAGGCAGTGCAGCAGCAGTTTACTGGATTTTCTAATCCTCCAGTTCAACAACTGTTGACTAGTAACCATCCCGCTCAAGCAATGCAGCAGCCTACTGGAATCCAGAATGGTGAGCGAAGCGACTCAAACCCGTTTGCGCTGATGGCGTCGCCTAACCGTGTTAGCATCAACCCTACCAACCCATTTGGCAACACGCGGTTTTCTAACACCAACACCACTGCGTTGTCGTTTCAGAAAGAGCCGGAAAAGGTACTGGTGACTGCTACCGGCAGCAATCCATTCAAGGTATCGCAATCCACTACCAATGTATTCAATACGGGGCCCACACCTCAGACTCCGTTGAAAGCGCAACCCACTGCGGGTGGCTTAGAGAATTTGCCCACCATTCCCGTGTTTCCCCAAACGCAGCAGGAACAGGCCCGTAACGGCTATCTCAACAATGCCCGATTGAGCTTGTACAACCAAGTCACGGCGCAACAACAGCAACAACAACAGTATCAGCATGTCTACAATGGCCCGAGCTTAATCTGACGTTCTTAGCAATCTGTCGCCTTGCAATATACATATGTTCCTAGAGCAAGGAGTGCAGTAAAGAGTAGAACAGAAGATACACGTCTATCGTACACCACACCGAGTTTGACATGCCGAACCAAACCAAGAAAACGGTGACTTATGCGATGCGTATGAACGAAGACGTATATAGTGATGGACTATAGACGCTGGGCCCTCCATGCAAATTCATGTCCGAATATTTGTTTTCTCAAACCAATTGCAAGTATAGAACATATGAACGGTGGGCACAGCGGGCGATACCTGGCTCATCGACGCCCAAAGTCTCAACAAAGACACACCTTTTGCCCTGGTCTTTTGTACCATCAAAGGTAGATCTAATAATCCCACAAGTCCTTGGCGTAGCCTTCCGTCACGGTTGAATCATCGCCATACTTGTACTGCCAGCTGCTGAAGCCACCTTTCAACACGTGTACATTGATTTTCTCCAACAACAGCCGCTCTGGTTCAGGAATATCGTTCAATGAGCGCAAAAACATCAAGGTAGAACGAGGTCCGCGGACCTGAGATAATGCACAGTGAAACACCACGTCGTCGATTTTGTTATCCACGAGTCTTTGTCGGAGTTGTGGTAGGGTGGTGTGGAAGTTTCCTGCGGGATAGTGGTAGCACCCTTTGATGTGGCCCCCAATAAAGTCGGAATCACGTACATCCACCACGGCGAAACGACCGTTACCCGATGTTGAGCCGGAATCGAACCAGGCGCGTAACGTTGAGGGAGAGACGAATTTTACGTCTGAGAGGGAATATTGTTTCATGGTGATGTGACAGCTAGTGAGGCAGGCGAAATGAGATGAAGATTGAGATAGCGGGAGCGCGATTGAGTGTTCGATGGATCAAACAATTGTTTGATTGAAATGGGTAATTAATTTTTGGTCTTATGGTAAATATTAATGGTGTTTCTTGATGTGTTTCTTGATGTGTTTCTTGATGTATTTCTTGATGCTATTCTGAATGGTATTCTGAATGGTTAATGGTTTTCTGAATGGTCTCCCTTGGTTCTTTGTAGTCTCGCAGCAATTGTAAAGGGCATACATCAGTCCCAGTTTAACATGCACCACTCGGCCCAGTTTGCCATGTGAATCCTAGGGCCTCACAAATACGCCACAAGTATAACGTTCAAATAATTTTAAATACAGGCATGATAATCGGCACAAACGAATCCCCAGTCCACCAATTGAATTTAACCGTAGGTCATTCGCTTCGCTGCACCCTACTGATCAATTGGGCTCGGACCGTGCACTGATTCCGCACCAACTTTGCATTTCTCAACCAATTCTCACAAAAACCACACCTAATTCTCCACAAACCTTCTCCACAAAAACCGCTTCAACACTCCCCCCACTCCAGCTGCTGCAAGCATTCCCCCCTCCCATCATCTCTACTCTCTCCACCACCTCCATGATCCTCTCCCCTCTCTTCCCCGCCAGTGCACTCGTCTCTCCTCTCGTATGAGCCCACTCGTCTGCAGGCGCCGCACCCACGATCTTTTTCTGCGCTCCTACTTTTCCTATCCAACCCAACATGGCCAGAGCCAACACCAACGCCAAGGACCGTGTGGGCAGCCCGTTGACGCGGACGCTCTCGGTTGAAACCATTGGACCCAAAATCACATCGCTTTTCCGCAAGAGAAAACGCCACAACCCCGAATCCACCCCACTATCGGCTACTCCCCAGGACTCAGAAGCGTCCAACTCGGACGACGACCTGGATGACCAGAGCCGCAAGAGACGCAAGGTGGAGAAACAGAAACAGCAGGAGGAATTCGCCAAGCGGGAGGCCGAGTTGGATGCGCAACTCCCCGAACCGCTCAGAAAGTACCGCCCCACAGGGTTCAAGTTCAACTTGCCGCCTACCGACCGCCCGATCCGCATCTACGCCGACGGCATCTTCGACTTGTTCCACTTGGGTCACATGCGCCAGTTGGAGCAGGCCAAGAAGGCCTTCGGCAACGTACAGTTGGTGTGTGGCATTCCTTCGGACGCCGAAACCCACCGCCGCAAGGGCTTGACGGTGCTCACAGACAAACAGCGGTGCGACACGTTGAAGCACTGCCGGTGGGTGGACGAGGTGATCCCCAACGCGCCGTGGTTTGTGACCCCGAAATTTCTCGCCGACCACAAAATCGACTATGTGGCCCACGATGATCTCCCGTACGCGTCCGCGGACTCGGACGACATCTACAAGCCCATCAAAGAGAGTGGCATGTTTTTGACCACGCAGAGAACCGAGGGCATTTCCACCTCCGACATCATCACCAAGATTGTGCGCGACTACGACAAGTACTTGATGCGCAACTTTGCCCGTGGCGCCACCCGCAAGGAGTTGAACGTGAGTTGGTTGAAGAAGAACGAATTGGAGTTCAAGAAGCAGATCAGCGACTTCCGCACCTACTGGATGCGCAACAAGATAAACTTCAACAACGTGTCCAAGGACTTGTACTTTGAGGTGCGCGAGTACTTGCGCGGCAAGAAGTTCGACAACCCGTTGTCCATTCTGTCGTTTGCTTCTGCGGTGGCGTCGGATCTGGAGGACGTGTCGCGGGCGCTGAGCCCCATGACCGACTTTGCATCCCGCTACATTGCCAATAAGAACGAAAAGCCTCGCACTATTTTGGGCAACTTCCGCGACTGGATCGGCAAGGATGACTCCAATGACGATGCGTCGGAAACGGAGAAGCCAGAGGAGGCAGAAAACCCGAAGCCGTCACAGCTGATCGAGACACCTAGCCCTCGAAAGGCGAAAAAGGTCAAGCGCCGGAGAGAGGAGTAGGAAATCGAGCGGGATGAAGAGAAGAAAAGAGGAGAAAGGAGTTGACTGTGGAATGAAGTGGGAGAGCGGGGTGACATGAGCAATGAAACAAGAATCTGTGAGGGCTGTCATCTCTGACTGACTGCTGGCTGTTACCTAAATCAACGGTTGTGGATGGCGGCCCGAGCAGCACTAATGACTTCAGTTAAGTGGGTAGAGTTTAGTTCCAGGGTTTAGTACCAGAGTTTGTACCAGAGTTTGTACCAGAGTTTGTACCAGAGTTGGTACCAGACTTGGTACCAGAGTTGGTACCAGAGTTGGTACCAGAGCTAAGTATTAAAATTTAGTACCAGAGTTTGTACCAGAGTTTAGTACTAAAATTTAGCACCAGAGTTTAGTACCAGAGTTTAGTACCAGAGTTTAGCACCAGAGTTTACCAAATACAAAGATTACAGTAACACACTTTTCCAATTTCTATATTCTCCCCGCCAATCCTATTTGATTATACCGTAATCACTATTTAATCACATCTTAACCACTATTTGAGTCAAGCTGTGAGATCACCTTGTCTGCGCGCACTTCCGATTCTCAACCATTACCATCCTCAACCTTCATCCTTACTACACCCAAATAGGCTTCAACCCATTGACCCAACCACTTCCTGTGCACAAGCACCTTCAAAATCAAACGATTATGTCCCAGATGGAAGTCTCCCAGACAGATGTTTCGCCCGCACAATACTACGTTCCTCAATCCACTGCATGGAGTTTCACCCAGGGCCTAATATGTGGCCAGGCGAGTGTGGTGGTAGTTCTTCTCGTCTTCATCAAGTTCTTTGTATTTTCCGAGGCTCCGTCCTCCGCCAATGGCAAGCTGAAGAAAAAAGACGTTTCGGGTGTGATTGTCAAGCGAGAGAAAAACGACGATGCCGAATCTGGCGCCACTGCCGACTCTACCAAGTTGGCCACCATTCTCGAAAAGACGTACTACGACGTGCACAACCACAACCCGGAGTCTTTGGACTGGTTTAATGTGCTCATTGCCCAGACCATCTCGCAGTTTCGCTCAGAAGCGTTGTTGGCTGATAACATCTACCATTCGCTCAGCAACTTTTTGGAGACGCTGGAACTCCCCGACTTCATGGACAAAATCAAATTGACAGAGATCGATATTGGCGACGACTTTCCCATCTTCTCTAACTGCCGCATCCAACACAGTGCCGATGGCTCGGGCCGGTTGGAGGCCAAGATCGATGTGGACTTATCTGACACCCTCACTTTGGGAATCGAGACAAGACTTCTTCTCAACCACCCGCGGCCATTGACTGCGGTTTTGCCGATCCAGCTAACGGTGTCGATGGTGCGGTTTTCCGGGTGCTTGACCGTTTCGTTAATCAATACCAACGACACCGATTTTGTCGAAACTGGAAAGGAAGAAAGTCCCTCGACCGGCGGGACTGCTCTCATGTTCTCGTTCTCGCCCGATTACCGGCTTGAATTTTCTGTCAAGTCGCTTATTGGTTCGCGTACCAAGTTGCAAGACGTGCCAAAGATCTCGGACTTGATTGATAGCAAGTTGCGCAGCTGGTTTGCTGACCGGTGCATAGAGCCCAAGTTCCAGGTGGTTCGGCTTCCGTCCATGTGGCCCCGGAGCAAGAACACGCGGGAGCCGGTAGGAAAGCCGGAATAAATAAGAGCTGTGTATGACGGTAAATAATTAATGACGAACTATGCGGTGATGGTGTATTATGCATTTGAGGTTCGGAGAAATCATTCAATAGACATCAAGTCTGACTTGAAGTGTTTAAAGTGAACGAGATGTGGACGAATAGATGTGGATGCTTAAACATGGACGGTTAGACGTGAATAATTAGACGTGAATAATTAGACGTGAATAACTAAAGTGAATCATTATTTCGTGTTTCAATGAGTTGACGTGGATGAGGATGAGTGTACATCACTTGCAATGTCTATTAACAGTCTATCCCAACATGGAACGCTTACGCCCCCGCAACCGCACCTCCTCCAACTTCTTCATTGTGTCCTTATACTTGCTCTTTCCCGTTGCGTGTGCTTCTTGGTACCCCTCCAAAAGCCACTGGGTGTACTTTTCCGCATAGTCCGAGTGAGTGCTCAGCACCGCCCGTTCCATCACATACAAGTCCACTGCCTTGTCTTCCGCCAAGTTGGAATACGATGAAAGGCCAAAGTCAATTAGAACAGCGCGGCCGCGGTCCAAAATGATGTTTGACGTCGTCAAATCGCCGTGGATCATGTCGTTCATATGCAAACGGCCCACTACACTCCCGGTGGCTTTACACATGTGTCGCGCTTCCGCCCCGTCACACTCGCCGCCGGTTTTCTCCAAATCCCACAAATAATTCTTCAACGACGACACCTCGCCGCCACTGAGAATATCCCCAATGTGTTCCATCCAGATCACTCCGTTGATGGGGTCTAGCAGCACTAACGTAGGCGCAGGTATTCCTGCTTTGCTGAGCCGGACCATGAACTTGGCTTCGCCGATCGTTCTTGCCTTGGTGATGGCGGTGTCGATCTTGGGGTGTCTGTACGGTTTGCGCGGGCGGTACTTGACAATGTAGGTGGAGTTGGTTGTGTTTTCGAGGTACGGGTGCACTTTGGTTGAGAGAACCAACGCCTCGGCGCCTTGGGAAACAACGGAAAACGGAATTTCCGGAATGGCGGTGTGAACCTGGTTGAGGATGGCGTCTGTCATGAGAGAAGAAGAGATGTTCGCGGTTACAGTGATGGAGTGTAGGGTGCGCAGGTAGGTGTGAATACGATGATATTAGTGTTGATTATCTGCCGACGAATTTCCGTACAAAAATGTCGGCCCATGATTTTCTGTCGATTTTTCCTCCGGTCTGTTTTCCCATTCGTGTAATACACAGTGTAGTACATTACTTGCCATGGGGAATTATTTCCCTTCGTATTGTCTCCGGGTCGGCTCGATCGCACTGGGATCCGTACCCCACATATCTCGCCTCAATGTGGTTCCTGTTCCTCCCATTAAGTCCACTGCAACTCGTTTTTTCTTTCCCCATTCTGTCTTCAATTCACCCAAATCGCCATTTATTCAATCGCTTCCCTTGCGGTCCCTCCTTCATATGTCAGCCTCCCCCATATACTTGATTCCACCATATCTTCTCCACACATGTATCGGACTGCAATTCCAGCGGGAACTTTCCCAATTTGATCCAATATTGGGAGAAAGAAACACAATTTCGCCCCACTTGGGCCAGCACTACTTCCGCCAGCCCCGCTCCTTGCCACTGACTTCCAAAACATTCTGCAATGACCCGCAAATCAACCTGTTGATCCGGAAAAAGTTGCTTGAGCAATTTGCCGCTTTGGGCATTTTGGGCTCGTCTCCGTCCAAAGATGTTCCTGACGATTATTTGTACGAGATGTACACCACATTCAAGTCTCGTCTAGGTATGAGCTCGGGTGATTCACTCCTGGACAGCGATACCTCAGCCCTTGCCTCCGATTCAACTGGGCACGGATCTCCTGTGGCTTTGAAGCCGAAGAAGTCTGTGTTTGAAATCCCTCGGCTTGGGGAGGTTATTTTAGCACCATCACAATTGAAAACTGTCAGTTCCGCTCTTGAAAACTATTCGCTCGAAGCCCTAATGGAGTGGGTCAAAGAAAGCAATGAAAACAAGTACTCGTTTCTTCCATACCTTATGATCGACGGGCAAAAATCGTTCTTGACTCCGTTTCCGATGTATTGGACACCTCTTGCTGTCGATGCAGACTTGGAGTACTTGGATAACACCTTGGGAATGGATATCAACTTCGAGGATGGGTATTCTAATCTTGATTTCAAACTTTCGCTGGACGGGTTTGTGTATCAGAACCCGGCGCAAAAAAAACGTTTCTTCAATTTTATTGCCAACAAGGAGATTGAGGAACGTACTGGCGTGTATTACTACGAAGTCTCGGTGGAGCAAACGGCACCAAACGCTACCGACTTCAAACCACTTATTCATTTGAACGACACTTCCATTTCGTCAGACTCGTCCCTTTTTTTCTCCATGGGATTTACCAAGAGATACGTGCTGATCGAAAAGACCCCCCATTCGCCGGGCGTAACTACCTCTATACCGGGTTCTGTCCACTCCATCGATTTGAGAAACGTCCAAAGTGATATTTCTTACTATAACCAAGACGTATCACGGAAAGCATTCGATTCCTCTACCCTCAAATTTTTGGGGTCAGAACCAGGAGTGACTTTCGAAGGAAGCTTTGCTGTGAGTTTTAATAACTCTTGTTCCTATGCGTCAGTGAAAAGCGGAGCGGACAACCTAAGAGATCCGGCTAACAACATTAACAGGCGTTTCTCCCAGTTGGGAAGACACTCGGATACAGCGCCGCTTTCTACTAATCTTGGAATGGAGGTTCCTCTCGGAAACCACTCTAAGTCTAGAACAGCTACCAAAGTTTGTTATAAAACTGACACCCTTGGATGTGGCGTCAATTTCATAGACAAAACGTTATTGATCACCCTCAACGGCATTCATGTGAAAACCATCACCGAAGAGGAGCTTATTGGCTCTAATGTACACGGCGACTCGATGTTCGGTAAAGACGGAAATGTGCTGTCCCTATTTCCTATTATTGGATTTCAGCTTGGCGATTTCTCGTCTAGAGGTGCTTCTAGAGACACTTCCACCTCCAGAATTACCACTAATTTTGGGTTAAAGGAATTCAAGTTTAATATCGAGAGGTACGTTGCTTCACTCAAGGAAAAGCAAAAGTTGGCCCTTGGAAGCTCTATTTCTGGAGAACTACAAAAGGTTGCAATCAATGACAATGCATTACAGAATACTAAGTCGACCCAGTTTGAGAAAATGGTATGTAATCTCAAAAACGACAGCTCGCTTCTCAATGATTTAATCTCTGGCTATTTGGTACGAGAGGGGTATTTGGAAACGCTATCGTCATTTGATTCGGATCTTAAAGACTTGGAAAGAAATTTATCCCGTCAGCCACAAGATATTGACATGAGTGAGCAAAATGATGACAAGAGTAGCTTTCTGTTCTCTCTTGAAAATTCAGCGGCGCATTCACGGCAAAAGTTAAAATCACTTATTTCTGGTGCTCAATTCATCGAAGCAGGGAAGTATTTGCGCTCTGAATTTCCTGAGTTCGAAGATGCCAAGTACTATGCTTCAAAGTTGGATCTTCTTCACTACGTCGGGCTTCTTCAAACATTTATCCGGGTCAAATTTGACGAGGCCAACTTAGCCAAAAGCGAGTCATGTTTTAACCAAGCGGTTACGTTTGGCAAGTATCTTTTCGAAATCATGGAGGGCGATGAGGATTCGCAGAGTTTTGGTCAGTTATCAAGTGTATTGCTTATGGGTAAACGAGAGGAGCTCCAACAGCTTCCCAAGGCGAAATCGTGCATCGAACATTTCAGCGAGAAGATTCTAGAGTTGAGTAATCAGATAAATGGGGCTATTCTCAAACACAAAGGATTCAGAGACGAGTCCAAACTTGAGACCATGATTTTGAGCGCAGGCCAGAACATCACCTCCTTGTGTTTGGCCAATGACGACATGTTTAAAATGGTGAACTATGAACGGGACTACATAGATTTTTAGCAGAAGATGTTTCTCCCATGAACTACCGATTCTATAATTCCCCTTATTTAGTTCTTTTTAGAGCGTTTCCCTGTACCTTTTGTGGTCAGAGCCTTACGTTTCTTCTCCACCACCGGCATGTATTTCGATGCTGCTGAGAACTGCTTTAATGCCCCATCATCTACTTCGAAAGGTAGCTTAATCGGGCTCAATTTTGTGATACGGTTTTCGTAGTAGATCTTAAGGGCCCATCCACCATTCTCCAATTCGGCCATTGACGTTTTGTTTTCCACCACAATATTGAATAACACCCCCACATATTCATCGACATACTCCTTAACATTGTATTTTATAGGGACTTCGGGCTTCAACGGTTCTTGTACGAAATACATGAATGCCTCGTCGCTGAAGAAGGGAGCAGCGAATGGGGTACACTCAGTCAAGAGCGAAAGGATCAAACTTGCGGTCGCAGGTCCAACGCCCCGAAGTTCGCAGATCTTCTTCAAACTGGACTTCACCGCTTGTTGGTATTCAAGCTCCGGAATCAAGCCCCACGATTTCCATTCTTGGGCGTAGTCCATAAACATGCCTAAGCCAGCCTGGGTCACCTGAACCACGGTGTCCGCATCATTTGACTGGATGAGTTTGGGGAGTGTTGGGCGGAATTTTCCTTTAGCGAGCTTCCAGTCCATGAGGAGGGCCAATTCGTCCTTTGCTAAATGGATCTTGTGCTCGTCAAACCTCGACTTTAGCGTGGCGGGGAGTTCTGTGCGTCTCCACACATCTAAGCGGGCCAAAGTCCACGAATCAAGACCAAACGTTTTGGGGGACTGGTCAGAAAGTTCTTGGGTGACCAACGGGTAGAGCGCTGCCGCTGCTTCTTTTACGGTTTCAGTCATGGCAATGGTGAACGTTACCGAACCTGGAGTTCGGGAATGGGAAATGTATCGAACCACTGAAAGTGCGCACTGATCCAACCCACACTTGGGTCCATTACTATATACCGTTACTATTACCGTTACTATTACCGTTACTATTTACACGATACGCTCCACGGCAGCTATTTTCTCACCACTTCCACCGCGTCGCTCAGCTTCAGTCGTCTGTAGTCAAACCGCTTGTTGGGCGTGAAGCTGATGGGAAGAAATATGTCCAAGAACACATTCTGCACCAACGAAAACGCCTGGGAGCTGAACCAGTACAACGTAAGCGCCGCCGGCGCATGCAACGAAATGGCCATTAGGAACACGACTGCCATACGCGACACATTGGCCATCGAGTCGGTGATGGTGGGCCGGAGCGACTTGCGGGACGATCTCATCAAGCTAAATGTCTTGAATGTCCACTCCACGTTGATGAGTGCGACAATACCCACGGCAAGGGGAAACATGTGCACCGGGTCGGAGGCGGTAAGATCACTGAACCAAAGAATGCCTTCGTGGTAGAGCGACGCATCCAACGGTTTGTTGGCCAAGCTGTCCCAAGTCGACCACCCACTCAAGTTGCGGAACGTAAGCGACATACACACCCAGAGGGGGATCTGGGCCGCGGGCAAGAACAAGTTCTTGTAGAGCTGCACACCGTGGTCCCGGAAAAGCTTCTTCTGTCTCTTCCGCGTTTCCTTGGTCGACAACACCATGATTTCCTCGTATTTCATCGTGCGGAGCGGCGACACAATGGATGCGACCGACGTGGGGTGGGTGGACGCGGCCTTCAGCGCTTTTTTGGCCAAATTGAGGCGCAACACCGGGCCGGTGGCCGCCACAATGGGCCGAAGCGCGTTCTGCCGCTGGATCCGGAGCCGCTGCATCACTGCGAGGGGGAAAGTCCACACCGAACGAAGTCCAAACGTGGTCAAGGGAATAAGGGCCCACCACGGAAGGCCGGTGAAGGTGTGCACGGTCTGAAGCGACTCGGTGAGCTGGTGCACAACCACTGTGGGTTCGAACGAAAAATTTCTAGTGAAGGCTCGCCTGAGCCCCGGCTGGAGCGTACGGGCAGGGAATCGTAGCATGGTCTTGAGGTGAAAACCGCACCTGAGAAAATGGTGAGTGCGCACAGGAACCGGAGAAGAGGTGGGGCCATGAAACCACGGGGGAAAGCGGAGAATTTTTGCAAAGCCGGCGGGGGGCGCTTGTTTCGTACGGTAGGTTTGCCCCTCGGCTTACCGTTGTTTCCCGCCGCTCCCGCGGGCTTGGGGCCACTGATCCACCTCCTCCAACCTTCGCCTGTACTGCACGCACTCAACATCAACGTTCATCGTCTTCACCTACCAGACTCTTCTTCATGTCGTCCAAAACAGAAAGAGCATGCATGCTCTGCGGCATAATCCAATCTTACAGACTGTTCCTCGAGCTGGGATGCCCCAACTGTGAGTCTGTGTTGCATTACGCCGACAACGAAGACGGCCAGATTCAGGATTGCACCTCGCCCTCTTTTGAAGGTTTGGTTGCGTTGGGCGACGACAACAAGGCGTCGTGGGTGGCGAGATGGCTCCGTATCGACTCCTTCGTTGCGGGGTTGTACGCGGTGAAGGTGAACGGTAAGTTGCCTGCTTACATCATCAGCCAGTTGGAGGAGCAGAATATCAGTTACAGACCCAGAGACGGCAGTGCCGAGGACTGATGCTGGCCATTTGACTTGTATAATACATGTATCTATAAACGAACGAATAGATTAATGTAGGCGGGGTGGTCCTAGCGATGGGCAGGCATTATCCTTTGCCCTAGATCCGCTCCACGATCTTCTTGAGCTTGGCCACAGTGTCCCGTTTGTCCCATTTGGTTCTGTCCGCCCAGATCACCTCCATTAACTGCGCCACCACGTACTCCAAGCTCTCCACGGTGAAGCCATCCGTAGCGTTGACAAGGGTCTCGTTGAAAAGGATTTTGGCATCACCCGGGACTTCTAATGCTCGCTCCGGATCAAAGTTCTCATCCAATTCCGCCTCGGACTCGCTTTCACTGACTTCGACTACCGCAGCCACCGTCTTTTCATCCTTGTCTTTGGGTTGTTTGGTCAAGTTAGTTTCCACTTGTTCTGATTCATGCCCAGCAGTCAAAGGAGGAAGGTCCGTTGACGGAATTTGCTCCTTTGCAGCCTGAACTTGACCTCCGGTATCCTCGTGGTCAGTGTTAGAGTGTCCAACGACCTCTCCATTTGCTTGAACATTCACTCCACTCGCTTCATCACTCACTCCACTCGCTTCATCACTCACTCCACTCGCTTCATCATTCACCTCACTCGCTTCATCATTCGCCTCAACATTACCTTTATTTGCTTGGTCATCTTCTGGTTCATCCTTGGCTGCAAGGTCGAGGACCCCATCAATTTGCTGTGATCCACTGAGGATTTGTACCTCAGGATGGCCCCCGTGTCCGTTGAGCAATAGTGGGTTTTCTAAGCTCTTCAAATTTGCTTCCTGCTTCTTGCTAAATTCAGCAAAAAGCTTCTCGTACTCCTTGACCAATTTTGCCTGCTTCTCAATTTCACGTCGTCTCAAAGCTTTGCATGCGGCTCCAAACTCCGCATTGTTGAAATCGTCGATTCCAAATTGGGCGTTAGTCAACATCTCGTTCGCTTTCAAAATTCTTTCCCGGTCTCCGGTTGCAAGTGCATCTTTCACGATCATGCGAATGTCTTTCAAAAACTGCTTTGCTTCCGAATAGTACCCATTCCAGATTCTCTCTTCAATTGTATCCAAGTCCATATTATAGAAATGCTTGCCACTGACAAGTTCCTTAATCATGTTCGTGTGCTCTGGTGTATCTGCTTTCACGTATGCGACCTCATACAACGGGTTCTCCAATACACTGGGTTCAAACAAATGGTGTAATAAACTGTCATCCACAACAGGCTTCTTGAATCTCTTATATCTGCTTTTGAAGAGGTCCATTAGTCCGGCAAGTTTAAGTTTCAACATGTTCTTCAACTTTGTATCTTCATAATCTTGCTGCTTTTGCCGCTTCTTTGAGAGATCTTCGGTCACACCACCCCCAAGAGGGGCGACTGGAAGTTCTTTCAATTTCCTTTTAGGTCTATTATCCAAATCATTCAAAAATTCGAATGGTTTCATCTCAAGCGCACGCTCAGCAGATGCGAAAAACTGTTTCCGAGCCTCTACGGAAGGTTTTGTCAACGTTACGTTGTTCAGTTCTCCTGAAAACCCCAACGTCATCTTCACCTCCGTATCCAATTCCTCGTAGCTCCTTTCAGCAATCCCCAAAAGGAGAATCTTTTCGTTACTGCGGAGGTTTCTAAGTAAGCCCGACAAAACTGCCTTAGCAGAGTGAGGCATAACCTCAAACCATGTGTCAATGTTGGGAATGAAAATAATCGAAGGCTGATGTCTTCTGGCCTCGACAAATGTCTGCACGATGCACAGCTCCGGAGTTCTGGTCACATCGCCGAAAACCGTAGCTAAATCGAGGTTCTGAATTTGAAACCCTTCTAACAAGTTCAACACAGCAGCACCAAGATACTGTTGCCCCGAACCCTTTTCACCGCAGATAAGTAGATGTGGTTTGCAAATCCGGGAGCTTTCCAAGTTTCTCAAGAGTTCATGTCTTGCAAACCCACCATCGGCATCCTTGATAGACGGATCAAGATACATTGCATCTTGGAGGTTAGTGAGTTTTTTGTTTTTCCCGATACCCACCGAATCTGGTAAAAGATCATCCAACCTGTAAATGATCTTATCAAGCGAGTCTTGGAGTAAAGGTTGGAGTCTCTCGGGTAACGGAGAAGAACCGGTCGAAGCCGATCTGGCACTAGAAGGAACGATTTTCTCTATCGCCCGCATAAAGTCCTTCGCAATCACCTTCACCTTCGTTGGATCCACTGTCAACTTGTCAGAAGACAGATAGATTTGCGGGTACTTTCTCTGAATGGAGTTCAATGCTGCCTCGGTACACAACGCTCTAAAGTCTGCACCTCCGTAACCCTTGGTCAACCCCGCAATTTTGTCCACAAAAATATCCGACAATGGGGGAGACCATTTCTTTGTGTGGATTTTTAAAATCTCTTTTCTAGCATTAATATCTGGAAGAGGGAAGTAGAACTCTCTGTCAAAACGACCAGGTCTTCTCAACGCCGGGTCCACAGAATCGGGTCTATTGGTTGCGCCAATGACAATCACTTGACCTCTGTTATCCATGCCGTCCATCAACGCAAGCAAAGTGGATACGATACTCGCGTGAATTTGCTCCTGTTTGGCTGAACGCACCGGTGCTAACCCATCGATTTCATCAAAGAATATGATCGAGGGCTGTTGATTTTTCGCTTCCTCAAACAAAAGACGTAGCTGCCTCTCAGCCTCACCCACCCACTTACTTAGACAGTCCGCACCTTTTCTCATGAAAAACGTGATTTTTCTCGTGGGGGTAGAGCAGGAGGCGGCAAGAGCGCGTGCCATGAGAGTTTTACCCGTACCAGGAGGACCATGGAATAAGACGCCCCGCGGAGGCGTAATACCAAAGTTCTGGTAGAGCTCAGGGTACAAAAGAGGTAACGCCACCATTTCTTTAAGCTGGTCAATGTAGTTATCCAACCCACCCACAGAAGAGAAGTCGATATTCATATCCACTCCAAGAGGGTCTGTGTCGCTCAAGTTGTTCTTTTTCTTCTTGTCCGAAGAAGAGGAAGCGCCGATGATTTTTGTGTGGTTGACCGTATCATTGGCGAGACCAAAGTTGGATGGAGTGGGTGCTAGAAGCGCCGTGGCATTGGAGGGAGTGAAGTCATCATCCGATGAGTCCGACTCGTTTCCAAACGCAATTGCTCCACTGTTTTCCGCAGTCATTCCCGGGATGGGGATACCCCCAGGGGGGATATTCTGACCCATAATCGAAATCACATCACTGCCTCCAAAGGGTCCCGCAGTGGGGAAAAGAAGTTTCCGGAATTCGTTTTTGGAAGTGTTTCGGCGGCCACGCGAGCGCAGTTGCTGAGATACGGGCACATTGCGGTAGAGCTCGGTGTCATTGGTTATAGGCGGGGGAATCGTGTAGTCGATTTTCTCGCGTTCTCGAAGTTTGTGCTTGACCGGGCTCTGGTCGGGCGACGAATCGTACAAATCCTGAATTTCTTGGTGTATGCTGTCGTCGCCTTCCTCGTCTGCCTCATCCTTCACGTCGTCATCATCATCAGCGCGTTTAAGACGCCTTTTTGGTTTCTCGCCTTCAGTTCTGAATCTTGATTTCCCCCTGCGCCGGCGGGAAGTGAAGTAGCTTGCCTCGTTTCCATTATCGTCGTCTTCTGACGCGATAAACTGTTTTTCTCGTAGCTGTTCCATATACTTCTCGTCTTCGTCGTATGCTTCGGACAATCCTTCGGAATCCAATTCGTTGAAGTCGGAATCATCCTCACCACGGCGCGACCTCTCGGAACGGGTAGGGAACCTTCTTCTTTTCCGGGTTGGCATCACTTCTTCTTCGCTTTCGGGAAATTCGTCATCGTAGTTATCATCTGGGGTAAACTGGTCATTTTCAGGTGGGACCGCACCTTGATCGTCCTCGGGTTCGTCTTTTACTCCATTATTTTCTTCGTCTTCGGAATCTTCTAAATAGGACACGGGTTTCCTGCGGCGTCTGTCTGCACCATCTTCGTTGTCGCTCGAAGAAAGGGCTCTCGACCTTCTAGTGGAACGAGCCATATCGGAATTATAGCGAAAAGTGATAGGGAAAGAAATTGTGACTAAGACTTTTTAATGGCGTCAGAGAAATTCGATGGATTCACCCCAGCCGATAGTATGGTGCCAGATAAAGTAGGGTACATGAGAGGGCAATTTTCGACTCAAAATGCCTCCCGGTGGTGGGACAAAAAAATCACGTGATTCGCGACCGCGTTCCCATAGTTAAGCCCATAGTGGGGCCCCACCGCCGAGAAGTAGTAGTTGGCGTCATTTGAAGATCACCAAATTCCCCTGATTGACACTGGACGGGGGAGCCACTGGGGTCGTGGCACACGTTCGGCAGTTTTCACGGTTTCGGGAGTTTGGGTCCGAATCCGGTTTTTTCCGCCTTCGCGAATCCGCGCTCGCTCGCCCCTTTCGTCAGTTTCCCCCTACTTCTAGGTGATTCATCTAGTCCAGCAGAAATACCAACTGGTTCTGACGTGATATCGTCACATTGTGGAGAAGTGAAGGGCATTGTGCAGGCCGGTGGTCATCCCCAAGGTTGCGCTGGCATTCTACGTGGACGGTAGCAGATACCAGGTTATATCAGAGAACGTACCGGCTCTCAACTACATTCGGTACTATTTTTCCGGAATTTTTTTTTTTTTCCTTTAATTTGGGTTGCGTAGGTGGTGTTGATGAATCTATTGCTGGGGGTACTCATTCTTTTTCGGCGTTCTCGCCAATGGAGTTTTATATACATTCTAAGTGCAACCAAATATCGACACCCTATTGGATACAGATATTCAAATTTTATCCTGACACCAATAATGACGCAGGCAGCCTCAAACACGGGCTTCCACTTTTCTCATCACCGGCTCGTGCTTCCCGTTGGCACCTTCTCCGTACTGGACAGTTCCCAACTTCGCATAATTTCTGTTTCGCGTTTCCTTGGCCACTGCCAAGCGATCAAGTAGAGTAGACCCAGTCTGGGGCATGAAAGGAAGCACGCAGATAGTACTGATCCGCACCGCTTCAGCCGTCAAGAAAATAATATAGTTTTTCATCGTTTCCCTTTCCGCCGCGATGTCCGCCCATTCGCCTTCCTTTACATTATAAGCCCATGGCTGGGTGGTTTGGATGAAAACATTGGCGAGCTCAACCGTCTCCCACCATCTTTGCAATGCCTTCATCTGGCCGAATTCTTGCATATCGGCGTTCATATCATCGTACAAAGACGCGATGCTCGCCAAGAGCTCGTTTCGGGCCGAAAGAAGTTGATCAGGTCCGCCGATCACGGTAGCCCGGGAAATAAGCCGATCGATGTCGTCGAAATTGCCTGCAAAATGGTCCCTCACACTTTTTTCCACATCAAACTTCGCTCCGCCGATTCTCGACGCGATGTTAGCCCATTTGTTAATGAGTTTGCTCCGGTGATTGTGGAAGGCAGATTCACTGAAGTTGCAATCTGTACTTAAGTTCGATTGTTCCATAAGATACATCCGCAATGGTTCTGGGTCATAGTACTCCGCTAACTCCAACGGATCCACCACGTTGCCGAGGCTCTTGCTCATCTTAAATCCTTCACTGAGCCAGTGCGAGTGGACAATCACCTGTTTAGGCAACTCGATTCCGGCGGCCATTAAAAAAATAGGCCAATATATACAGTGGAACCTCATAATGTCCTTGCCAACTATGTGCACCGCCGGCCACGTTAATTTTTGCAAATCGGCATTGGGATAACCCGCAGCAGTGAGGTAATTCACGAGCGCATCAAACCAGACATAAATCCGTTGTGAATCATCGTGGGGAACCGCAATACCCCATTTCAACCTCCAAGATGGACGTGATACAGAGAGATCTGATAACGTGTCCAGTTTCAACTCTGCAAGGAGCTGGTTGTACTTGGACTTGGGAATCACAAATGTGGGGTTCAGCTCGAGAAAATCAATGAGACGTTCACGGAAGGCCGACAACCGGAAGAAATAATTTTCCTCTTCTTGGAGTACCACTTCACTCCGCGTCTCAATCGATACTTTCCTCGTTTCACCCGTTTTACCATCCACTATGTCCGTCACTTGGTTGGCGGGGTAAAACGCCTCGTCACTCACACTATACCAACCACTATGGGATCCTTTATAGATAAGTCCTTTTTCCATTGCAACGTTCCAAAAATGCTTCACTGCACCAATGTGGTCAGCGTCAGTCGTCCGGATAAACCGGTCATAGTCGATATCCACGGCTTTGGCTATCTGAACGAAGTTCTGTGATACTCGGTCCACCAACTGTTTGGGTTCGATGCCTTCCTTTTCCGCTACCGCTTGGATTTTGAGCCCATGCTCATCTGTTCCGGTGAGAAACATAGTTTTTTGCTGGGGGTTGAGTTTCTCCCATCGAACTCGCGTATCACCTAGAAGCATAGAGTAGAGATGGCCCAAATGCGGTTTGGCATTTACGTAGAAAATAGGTGTGGTGATGTACACCATTTTGCTGGAATTCCATCTTATGAACAGCTTGGGGACTGCTCTAAGCCGAAGACCAATCATTGATAGAGGAGTAGGAAGTAGTTGATATTGGTGTATACAGGCCAAGAGTGGTAAACTTCCCTCGTTCTTCACCTGTCATAGTGCCCATTGTAATATCTTGCCAGTAGCAGCAGCAACAGTGTCTTCTACGATTAATCAGGCTTTTCATTGTGGAAAGCTTGCTATTTGGGCGGGAGACTGGTCTCTTGTATTGAAAATGCGCAAACAAATCATATACGAGCAATATGTGGAATCCTAGAATGTTGGCTTCGAAGCCATTGATCTCCTGGTTGTTCTATCGATGTTCCAGCAAGATATGGGATCATGAGGAATTGGCGTCTCGATTCGTACATTTTTCGTGCTGTTATCCTTCTTACGATGCCGACTGCTTGTTTTCAACGAAAATGGCCATCAAGGCAAAAACAAAGTAAAAGAGACACAATGGGTATGCAATCAATGGACGCACATTATGGAGCTTCAACACCGTCACAAACAAGCCCGAAGCCGAGTAAGTGCACCAGAACACAGCAAGACAACTCAACAAATAACCAAATGTAGAATCAAGGGAAACGACCAAACCCACGGCACAGATGAATACAAGAGGAAGCAAGCAGTAGCCAATAATGGATGTGGAACGGGTCAAATCAATCTGGACCTCATTGCTCATGAGCTTGAAAAGATAATGCAAACTGACAACGCCAAACAACCCGACACCGTAGATGTAGCCGAATTGCACCTTGCCTGACAATAGTAGCAAGGTTCCAAAAAGCAACACAAATAAAATCGGTCCCGCCAAATCCGAATCCGTCATGATATCGGACGTGATATCCTTGTTGAACGGATTCAACACCGCCAACGTTTTCGTTTTGATGTGCTGGAAGTTGATGCCCAATTCTTCCATCAATGGAGGTTCATCGGAGTATCCCGACGTGCCAAATGCAGCTAGAAGGCCCGGGCTTAGCTCGCCGCCTCCCATATCCCCGCTGACATCAAACCCAGCGCCAAAACCGGAATTCATCGATCCCAAGTTTGCTGAGTCCAATGCTGGCTGACTGTACGCGTTTGCGTAATTTGACTGATAAAATCCCATGTTTGGGTCAGTATTTTGTGGATAATACGCCATGTCTAGGTTTCTGCCGATGTTTCAAAATATTGCTGGCGCTTCGATCGGTGTTGGTGTTGATCGCGTTCTCGAGATTGGTCACGTGCGTGGGGGCGTTTTAAGTGGCGATGTGACTTCCTATGAACGGTTGACCAAGGATCAAGCAGAAAAGTAAGGTTCTGTTGTGGCGATAGCAGTTTGCTTTCCTTGGTTTTCATTTCTCTTTTTTGTGACTTGTGCACATTTATTTCTTCGTCATTGTCTTTTTGATGTTTGTGAGAATATTCAACACAAAGTTGGGAATTTAAAAAATGAGTCTACCTCTCGATGACAATTCGTTAGTACTTTAAGAAAGAGAAGTTTATTATAGGCATAAAATTCAAGATATTCACATAAAAGAGCCATTGAATATATCGTGGTCTGTACTATAACTCATTTCAGTTGAAATAAATAAATTTAAATATTATAACCAATAAATTCCTGGGCTAATCGTACAGTCAGTTACAGTGGCCGAGTGGTTAAGGCGACACCCTGCTATTAGCAGCTAAGGTGTTGGGCATTGCCTGCGCAGGTTCGAATCCTGTCTGTGACGTCAATTTTTTTTTCACTTTTCCACGTCACCCCAGCCTTATTACCGGGCAAATTGTATTTCTCCTATTGCTTGTTTTTTTTTTGTTTTGAACTTTTATGGAACCCCAAGCCAAATGCTACATTTTGTTACGTTACATGTGAAGTGGAGTGATATACGAGCATTTCGCAAGAAGGTGTGATAAACTTTTCCCCGATACACGCCTATGCGCGAGTTGAGCCGATCTCCAAGTCAGAGTTACTAGTATTGGAAACGCCATGTCTCAATCTTTGATCATATTCCAGGCGTCTGGAAAAGTGCTTTTTCAAGCCAATAACAAGATATCTCCCTTCAATGACTTAATATACAGCATAGTGGCCGAGTCTTACACTGAGTTGGATACTAATTTCTACACCACTACGGGTCTTGCGAATAAGAAGAGATTCTACTGTTTGAAGAAAGACGATTTGTGGGCCGGGTTATACTTTGATATTGTAATGACCATTGATGGTGAAAATATCAAGCAGACGCTTTTTGATGTCATCAAGACTTACGTCAAACTTACTGATGAGGGTGCCGACGAAGCTAAGATCCGGAAGTTGATTGATTTCCAGTTCGACAACCTAGTCAAGCTCAAAAAAACCGCGGAGGACGTTGCTGCCAATAATCCGGTGGTGCGGGAAACTCCTGTGGCCAAAAAGAAGGCCCAATCCGCTTCCAAGAAGGCAATGCGGAAATGGCTAAACGGTGAGTTGGTTGAAGTTGGACCCGAGGACGCCACCTTGGACTACTCAAACGCACAAGAAGCCGGAGCGCGTCATAATGCTTCACATATCCGGGTGGATCAGTCTGCTTTTAGCAAGCAGGACGATTTGGTGTTGGTGAACGAGCTTAATGACATCTTAGACGAGGATGAAGACGACGACAGTGAAGACGAGGCCAAGACAAGAACAAAGGGCTTCTTTTCCAAAATCACCTCGTACTTTGGAGCGGCGGCTGACGTCACCGAAGTGTCCAAGAAATTTAATGACCAGCTTATCTCCAAGAACATCGCCCCAGGTACTGCCAGTACTATCATCGAAAAGATCAAGGCTAGATTGGGCACGCGGAGCGTGACTCCCGAGGCGTTTAAGCAAGCACTTACCGAAGAGCTTACCAAGATTTTGACCCCCAACGTGTCTACCGATCTTCTCTACGAAATCAAGAAGAGCAGTTCGGCCAAAGCCCGTCCGTACGTGATTTCGGTTGTGGGCGTTAATGGTGTGGGAAAATCCACCAATTTGGCCAAGTTGGCGTACTGGCTCCTTCAAAACAACTTTAATGTGCTTATTTGTGCGTGTGACACATTCAGGTCCGGTGCAGTGGAACAATTGAAGGTACACGTGAGAAACTTGCAACGGCTTAATGTTAACACTGGCACCGACTGCAAGATTGACCTTTTCGAAAATGGTTATGGAGGAGGCGACCACGTGGTGAAAACCGCCAAACTGGCCATCCAACACGCCTCTAATGAAGGGTACGATATTGTGTTGATCGATACTGCGGGCAGAACCCATTCCAACGCCAAATTGATGGCGCCACTCAAGAAGTTTGGTGATGCAGCAGATCCTGATAAGATTATCATGGTAGGCGAAGCGCTCGTGGGTACTGACTCGGTTGAACAGGCAGTGAATTTCAACAATGCGTTCGGTAATAAGAGAAGTCTAGATTTCTTTATCATTTCCAAGGTTGACACTGTGGGAGACTTGGTTGGCGCGATGATCAACATGGTGATGGCCACAAAGGTACCGATTTTGTTTGTTGGAACTGGCCAGACCTATACGGATATCAAGAGACTTAGCGTGAAGAGAGTGGTGGAGATGCTTACCAATTAAGCGGAAGCGTATTTTGACACTACAAAGGAAGAATAAATTGAAGAACCTTCGCTCTGGCGAAATTCGAGACTGCAATGGTGATCTTAAAATTGCCGGGTTAATATAGCCTCGCTAAAGTAGTCCGACAAAAATTACTCCATAGGTGCAAAATAAACATTTCCGGTAAGATAATGGGCGAATCAGATTACGATCCACCCACCAGCAAGTTGCTCCTTAAAATAGAAATACGCATTTCCTCACTTAGGGCCACCTCTACCTATAGAGCGAACAAATTGTTGTATGCCAGATGCGGCTATAGCCCGCAATTGAGGCGCAGAGAACCCACTGGAGATGTCACTAGCCTGCACCTAATAAGTAGCCGAAAGCATTCCATTGCAAGATCAGAAGCAGCCTATACTATAACGAGGGTCTTCTTGTTTAAAAGTGACCGGCATACCTCTACTTGTGACAAGTAGGTTTTGTTTTTTTCCCGTTAGTTTCCAATTTTTCCCGATTGCCTTGACTCTTTGAACCTTCTCCTTGATCCACCACATCGCATCTCCGTTCGTACTCCACTATGCGTATTAGAAAGAGAAAAGCCGATGTGTATCTCCTTGTCAATGCTCTCCTGGCAGCAGATCTCATCTTGTCTAGAGATGGGAAGTCGCCCAAATCCATCAATGCGGCTGTGGTGGTGCAACTCAATCGCTATCGAAAGCGCAGCAAGCGAAGATTGAACACCGCCAACCCATCTTGGGACAGACAATTTGCGGTTCCATTGAGACAGAATGACTACTCGCAAGTATTGATTTTGTCAGTATGGAGCAAAAGCTCTAGAGCGAAAGCTTACTTGGGAGAAGTTCGATTATGTGTGTCTGATCTCTTTGGTGACGATGAGGGCTTCAAGACGCAACCGAAATGGTTTAAGCTCTACTCAGCCGAAAAGGAGCATAGCTATATTACAGGATCAATTCTCCTTCTGTTTGAGCTTTCGCCCAAAGCCCATCCCGCTTCCATAAAAGATCACCACGCGAAAGAAAATACAAAGAACACATCTACCATTGCCCAGTCAGAATCGCACACCAAACTTCAGCAACTAAATCTCAAAGACAAGCCTATCGATGAAATGCTCAAATCATGGATTGGTCTGCTTATGGTTGCGGACGTGAATGCGTCTGCAGTGAAGCCAAACGAACAGGGATTTTATTCGGCTGATTTCGAAGCTCAGGATATTCTGGGTGCTAGTGAAGTTTCAGATATTGAGTCACTGGATGATGAGAAGAATAATCCGAATGGCAATCGTGAAACCCAATCTGAAAAGCCAAAATTGGATCTGAAAATCAATTTGGACCAGCTGGGTCTTCTTGGTATTCCTGACGATAAAGAACACGCAAAAAGCGTCTATCTGCTCTCATCTGAAGCGCTGTCTGCCTGTTCTTTTGTTAGTGAAGGTGACAGTGGATCATACAGTGATGTGGGAATATACAGTGATTCGGGGCTTTTCAGTGAAGGGAATGATAGCAAGCAAAAGAAAAAGAAGTTTCGTCGGAGAAAAGGTCCACAAAAGGGTAAACCACAATCTAAGTATGAGTTGTCCAAACGAAGTGTTAAGGGTGTTCTATTTGTGGAAATTCTTACGTGCTCTGATTTACCTCCTCTCCGAAACTTCACCCGAACAACATTTGACATGGACCCGTTTGTGGTTGTCACTTTTGGCAAAAAAACTTTCAGAACGTCATGGAAAAGGCATACCCTCAACCCGGTGTACAACGAAAGACTTGCCTTTGAGGTTTTGGACCATGAGCAAAACTACGACATTCAATTCTCTGTTCTTGACAGAGATCAGTTCTCATTCCACGACCAGGTGGCAGATGTCACAATCCCTGTTCAGGACATGATGAACATTGCTCTGGTCCCTATAAAAGAAGTGGTCAAAGAGGTGGATATTCCCGCTCCAAGTGACACTGAAAAGGGTCCAGAAAGCACTCCAAACAATAGCGAAGCAGGGACTGTCTTCACTCCGGAACTGAAACTGGAAGTAGTGGAGTTCAAGCTAGGTTTTGAACCGGTCCTGGAAAAAACTGCCTCGTTAAGCTCTTTTGGCTCCCCTTCAGAGACGTTGCTTACCAACAGTGCAATGAAACTTTCCGAAAATGAGAACTTGGTGAAGACGAAAAAGAAAAAGTTGCTTCGCAGAAGATATACTTTGCTGTATGTTGATACATCCCTTTTCAAGACACTTGATCTTTCTCTCACGCTACGCAAGACAAAATGGGCTGAGAAGTATTTCCCTAAATTAAAGCTTCGGGCTCGCTTTCTCACGTATGAAAGCTTGAGAAAAGAGTTTTGGCGAGTTTTACTTGAGCAATTCAATCTCAGCGATACTCCAGGTACAATGGACTACATTGAATTGATGTCATTATTTGATACATTGGGTACAGAGGATAGTGATGAAATAGTGGCGAAATTCTTTGAAAAGTACAAGAGGTCGACGTGGGGAGGCGATGTTCTTGATTTTGAAGAAATCATAGATTGCATGGAAGATTTTGTGACGTCGGAAGATCGCCTTCCAGGGGTGAAGACCTTTGTGTTCGACAGGTGTCCCATTTGCTGCCAAGAGAGACTCTCCAAAAAGGACGATTTGGATATTATCACCCATTTTGCCATTTGTGCTTCGAAGGATTGGAGCATTGTCAATAAGCTTTTGGTTTCTTCGTATGAGACGCCTCAAGTAGCCACCCGTAGGTGGTTCTCGAAAGTGTTGATCAAGCTTACCTATGGGCGATACAAATTGGGAAGCAATTCAGCCAACATCTTGGTGCAAGATCGGTCGACAGGAATTATATTAGAAGAGAAAATGAGCGTTGCAGTCCGGTTAGGTATCAGACTCTTGTACCGGGGTTTGGACAAGGCCAAATCGAAACGGGTGAGAATTCTTTTGCGCAAGCTCAGCATTAAACAGGGAATCAAGTTTGATAATCCAAGACTGAAGCGAGATATCGACTCATTTATTAAATTCCACAAGTTGGATTTGAGCGACTGCCTCATTACCGACCCTGGGCAATTCGAGACTTTTAACGACTTCTTTTACCGCAAACTAAAACCCAACGCTCGCCCCATAGAGGGTCTGAAGCAAGTAGTGGTATCACCCGCAGATTGCCGGTGTACCACTTTCAACAGCGTGGATGAAGCCACCGAACTTTGGATCAAGGGCCGCAACTTTACCCTCGCCAGGCTTTTTAACGGCAACTTCAACCAGCTCGAGAATACCAGTCTATACAACCCCAAGGACTGTTGTATTGGAATCTTCCGCCTTGCCCCGCAGGATTACCATCGGTTCCACAGTCCGGTGAGTGGAACTATTGGACCCATAAAATATATTGAAGGAGAGTATTACACGGTGAATCCTATGGCTATCCGGTCCGATTTAGATGTTTATGGTGAAAACGTGAGGGTGATTATTCCAATTCACACCGAGGGTTTGGGAACAGTGGTGATGGTGGCGGTTGGAGCAATGATGGTGGGGTCCACCATCATCACTGTGGAAGAGGGGTCCCAAGTAGAACGAGGAGCCGAAGTGGGGTACTTCAAGTTTGGCGGATCAACGGTACTTTTGTTGTTTGAGAAGAAACATCTACAGTTTGATTCAGACATTGTGGAGAATTCGAAGCTGTGTATTGAAACGCTCGTGCGGGTGGGCCAGAGCATCGGCCATGCACCCGAAGCGAAGGAGTACAAGAGAGAACACATTGATTTTGACAAGCAGCCGCAGCTGTTCAAATTGAATTTGATCCGGGCCATCACTGGCGGAGACATTTCCGACACCGCCAACGTGGACAGTTGGGAAAGCCAGAACTTGCGAATTTCCCCGAAGGATATGGATGACTGGATTAACGATGCAGAACTTCAAGACGACAGTCTGATCGAGTCCCGCGAGTGAATGCGAGGGAATAAATGCGAGGGAATAAATGAGGGGAATATTTTGTCGTAGACCTGATCCACAGGCGTAGGAAGGGTTCTTAGGGACAGTTGCAACCTGCCACGTAAAGTACAGCCCCAAGTTAGTGCCAGCCTTGGTAAAGAGAGGTTGGTGCGTAGAGGGCAGAACCAGTCAACCCACGATCTTCTTCCTGGTGGCGAACAATGTAGCCGACCTGGTCCATCTCTGTTCTCAAGGCGTTAATCTCGTCAAAGATTGTCTTGGGCAGATACATGGGAAGGAACACAAACTTAGTTATCACAGGAGGAACGATGGAACCAACCAAAAAGGACACGGCGATTTTCTTGAACATGGGCATTAATGAAATTAATCAGTGGTAGGTGGGGAAGGATGTGGAGCACTTATATACTCCCGGGACAATCCATGCACGATTAGGACCACGTGCAGGACATACATAATCCGTGCGCAGGCGATACGTAACTGGGAAAGATACGAATACCCACGGCAACCCGGAATCCCCACTTAAGTAATAGGCCATCTCGAGCGGGAAGCAGGAGAAGACGCTCCATAGAGGGAAAGTATTTGGCCGTTATCAATGAAATTTCCCCTTAGGGCGTGTCTCACGCTAGGAGCCCGGAATTCTTAGGAGTGGGGTACAGAGGCTCCCCGGGTACTACGCACCATGGCTAGAAGCGGAGTTGAAAAACCACCCCGAACCGCAGAAACGTGATTTGTTGTGGAGGATGGAGTGGCTTGGAGGTTTCCTGCCTAAATATGTGGCTATGGGTTGTTGTGACGTCGGCTGTTCAGAAGTGAGCTGTTGTGACGTGGGTCTTTCTTCTCTTGATTCGGAATACGTCATTATCGCGTCATCAATTTCAGGAACTACGTCTATGGCTGACCGGCACTGAGGTGCATATTAGGGCATTTTTTCCGCGACCCGGCGGTATGTGGTTATATGCACGACACCACCCCATATGCCTGCTTGTCCTGAGAACACGCCTAGCCCGGGACTTGGGACAACGCAGATTAGTACTGTGTGCTATGTTTCACGTCAACAAATCAACCACGTTTTCCGTCTGTAGGGAAAAGCGTAACGGTGCTATCATAAGTAGTGGTATCGGTAAGGTGAGGGCACTATTATACGTAACGTCCAATTTTAGGATGGAACTCTGATAAGTGATAATAATCCTATAAAATAAATTACTCGGTTAAGTAAACCATTAGGGATGGTACTATATATGATGGTACACTCGTAAATCAATCATATGCGACGGTACTCTTCTAAATAAATCATGGGTGATGGTACTCTTCTAAATAAATCGTATGTGATTGTGCTATAGACGTTAACATGTTAGTTTCCGTGCGTGGTACTGTAACAACGCAAATGTTCCGTCGTCCTCCTTTTACACCATGGCTGTGGTGCAGCGTTTCCGCGGATTTCCTGTGGCATAACCACCACGGGTGTGTGCAGTAGTATATCACTGCTTTACACCAGCCCATTGGCTTCGACACCATTATCATGTCTTCATAACTTCTATTAATCTATTTCTGCTGCTTACCACCGTATGCAGCCTTCCATTCGTCAATCTTCTTCTCGTCAATTCTCTTGAACAAGTATTGCGCTTTGCCCAAGTTGTGGCCCGGTTGCAACACTAGTTGGAACTTGTCGGTGATGGACAATGCAGGAGCATTCAAAACCTCTCCGATTTGATCACGGGTGGCAGGCATGAATGGAGAAATCACCGCAGACACCAAGTAGATCAAGTTCAAACCGACACCGACAACCGCGTCGGAAAGGTCTGGGGTGTTGGTGAAAAGGGAGTTGTCCAACTTGTTGTCCTGCAAGAACAGGTTACCACGGGAGGAGATGGCCATGGCAATCTCCAAACCACGTCTCAAGTTGACTGCTTCCATGTTCTCGTTGTAGGATGCCAACAAGTCGTTCACGTCCTTCTCAAAGCCCGCATAGTTAGGGATCTTGGCCGCATCGAAGCTTGGGATCACACCGTTGTACTTGGCAATGACAAACTTCACCAATCTGTTGACAAAGTTACCCAAGTTAGCCAAAAGCTCGGAGTTGTTCTTGGTTACGAACTCCTTCCACGAGAAGTGGGAGTCTGAAGACTCGGGTCTGACCGATGCCAAGTAATATCTCCACACCGAGGGAGAAATACCCGTGTCTCTGGCATTGTTACCAAACACACCCACGCCTCTGGACTTGGAGAACTTACCGTCTTCGTACTGCAAGTACTCGGTGGTGTTCAAGTGATGCAACTTGGTCCAAACATCCCTGGTACCAATCTGCGTGGCAGGGAAAACAACCGTGTGGAACGGAACATTGTCCTTGCCCATGAACTGGTACAAGTCAACGTTCTCGGGGTTTCTCCACCACTTCTCCCAGCCCTTGGTGTCGGTCTTGTCCTTGAAGTAGTTGGCTGTGATAGACACATAACCAATAGTAGCATCAAACCACACGTACAAAACCTTCTCCTTGAACTTCTCCAACGGCACAGGAGTACCCCACACCAAGTCTCTGGTGATACATCTTGGGTCCAAGCCTTGCTTCAACCACGAATTGGTGATCGTCTTCGAATTCTTGGACCACGCGCCCTTTTCGGCCGATTCCTCAACCCACTTCTTCAACTCTGGCTCCAACTCGTTCAACTTGAGGTACACATGGGTGGAGTTTCTAGGAACGGGTTTAGAGTTGTCAAGCTTACAGCGGGGATTAATCAACTCCAATGGGTTCAACAAGTTACCACACTTGTCACACTGGTCACCTCTAGCGTCCTCATAGGCACACTTGGGGCAAGTACCCTCGACAAATCTGTCGGCCAAGAACGCATGGTGCACCTCACAGTACAACTGCTCCGTGGTTTGTTCCTCCAAGAAGTCGTTATCAAACAACTTCATGAAGATGTCCTGGGCGATCTCGGTCTGCAATGGCGTGGTGGTTCTGCCAAAGTAGTCGAAGTCAATGTCGAACCAGTCGTACACCTCCTTGTGCACCTTGTGGTATTTGTCACACAACTGTTGGGGCGTGACCTTTTCTTCCAACGCCTTGGTCTCGGTGGCAGTTCCATACTCGTCGGTACCACACACAAACAACGCATTGTAGTTTCTGTTCTTGGCGTATCTGGCGTAGATATCGGCAGACAACACCGAGCCGATGATGTTACCCAAGTGGGGAACGTTGTTGACGTAAGGCAACGCCGATGTGATCAAGATATTTCTTTCATCGTCCTTAGGAAGGATGCTCTCGGCCTGGGGCTTGACCAAGAACCCTTGTTGCACGTGCACCGCACCAGTGTGTTGGGGCAATTCCCTTTCGAGGACAGTGAGACCAGTGGCAGTCTTCACACCAGCAGCAACCTTTTCGTTTTCAGCAAACTTTTGCACCCACACACCCAATTCACCCACATCGGCGGCAAATGGGAAAGCGGCGGCGAAAACCACAATGTTGGCGGCAGACAAAGCGCCCGTTTGGGGCACGGAAACGGTCTTCAACGCTTCGATTGCCTTTTCCTTGTTGTTAGCCTTGAGTGCAGCGTATACCCGTTGTTCTTCGATCGCAAAAACAGCAGACTCAGAGTAGTCTTTGCTCAAGTACTTGACGATGGCATTTGGCTCCACAAGCTCAAAGCCGGACTTGGCGTCCTTGAACAGGAGCGACTCGTCGGTAGACTCAACTTGGATTTTCAGGAATGCAGCGGCTGCAACACTGAGCTTGATGTTGTTGACCAAGGCAAGAACGGACTTGCCGTTGTCGGCGGAGATTTTCGACATGTGGATGATTTGGGGAAAAGGAAGAGTCACTTTTTTTTCGCATAGGGAACGCACCCGTACACCGGCCTACCCCAGGCATGGCTGCCCCCGGCCAAAACGGCACCAGAATCGAATTAAGGGGGCGAAAAGAAGAGGAATCAACACAAAGGAATAATTGGGCTCCAATGGGGACTTTTTTTTCTCCGTCCGGAGCGGGTGTAGCCGATAATCGGAACAAGTAGCTCTCTTGTATTGGGTGCAGGCCAACATCACCAACTGTGGATCTACATTACTACACCACAATGAGAGCAAGCCGTCGAGTGTGGGCGTCCGCCCGTGACAAGTTCAACAGTATAATGGAAAACATTCCACCCAGTGCAACTTGTCGTTCTGTAGCGGAACCAATTCCGGCAAACCTACCTTTGGGACCTCTTAGCGGCACCACATTTGGAGTCAAGCTTAACATCGCCAGCACTGCCGCGCCGGTCGATTGCGCTTCGGAGATGCTTCGTGATTACGTCAGCCCCTTCTCCAGTACTGCTGTTCTGTTGGTTGAACAAGCGGGCCTGGTTTCGCGAGGCACTACTAATATGGACGAATTTGGAATGGGATCTGCCACCACCCTCAGCAGCCACGGAGCCGCGGTCAATCCGCGGTATTGGCCGGAAGTCCGAGTCACCGGAGGCTCTTCTGGGGGTTCTGCTGCCGCGGTGGCCGCGGGCTATGTGGATTTTGCGCTAGGGACCGATACGGGAGGATCTGTGCGGCAGCCAGCGGTGTGGTGCGGCGTGGTAGGGTTCAAGCCGAGTTATGGAAGAATTTCACGTCATGGTGTGGTGGCATATGCACAGCTGTTGGATACGGTGGGTGTGGTGGCACGACTGGTGCAAATGGTGCAGAAGGTGTTTCGAGTGTTGGATGTGGAGGATCGGGGAGATGTGACCAGTGTTCCGGAGGCGATGAGGAGGAGAGGAGTGAGGGGAGAAATGACGGAAGTGACGGAGCAGAATGAACTGACACAAAAATCGTCGGAGAATATAAACCCTTCCCATTCCATCTCGCATCCACCATCACAAGAACCCCTACGGTGGGTGGTGGGTGTACCCGAACAAATGCTACTTGGTGAAGTCAGCGCTGAGGCGGTTTTGGCGTTGGAACACGTTTTGGCGGGACTCCAACAACGAGGATGTACGATCGTTCCCGTTTCGGTTCCTGCGGTAGCGCATCTGTTGCTGGCGTACTATACGTTGGCCACGGCGGAGGCGGCGTCTGACTTGGCGCGATACGACGGCGTGCGGTACGGCGCGGAAGAGGGCGCAGCGCCAGTTTCGGGCGCGACAGAGCCACAATCGGATGCACGAAGGCGTGCCGCCGCACGGTCGCGCGCGCTTGGGCCTGAAGTCCAGCGCAGAGTGCTTCTGGGCAACTACACCTTATCTTCGGCCCTGGGTAGCCACTACTTGCGCGCAACCGGAGTGCGGCGCCGGCTCGTGGACGAGTTCAACCACGTGTTTGCCCGGCCCCACGGCTTGGGCGCGGGCGACAATGGAGACCCCGATTTGGTGCGGTGCGACGTGCTTCTTTCGCCCGCGGTGTTGGGGCGGGCGCCGCTCGCGGCCGATTACCAACGCGATGTTGCACAAAACTTTTTGGAGGGCTATGCCAGCGACGCTCTTACCGTGCCGGCATCGATGGCAGGCCTTCCCACTGTGAGTGTTCCCTGTGGCCATGTTGGAGTGCAGGTGATGGCGCAGTTTGGTGACGATACCACGGCACTTGCGGTGGCTCAGGAGGTGGAGAAAATCGCGCACGACTTCCTGGAGCTGTAATCCCTATGTCGGTTGGAGCCCGATTTCGGTTGGGGGCCTAATCTCGGTTGGGGCAGCAACCACTGTGACGTTCTCTTCCACCGCACACACTCTCTCATTGAACAACCGTAGAGATGGAATGCTCACTCGTGTACATATGTGTCCATAGACAAAGATACACATACAAATCAATTCGACTGGATCTTGTCTACCAACTTGGGTTGCCGCCTCCAACGTAAGCCACACAAAGTCACTGGTTCCCTAATCATATCTACAGTCCACTTGCAGCCTCTGGCAATGCATGTCTATTAGAAGTGAAAGTATGAGGTGAATCATAACATCGTTACCGCCGTGCGACCTGTTGAAGCGCACGGCCCGCGGGCACAGCTACTTGCGCCCCAAAAGCGTCAAAAACTCGTCGCGGGTTTTCTGTTGCACCCGGAAGCAGCCCAACATACAGCTGGTGGTGGTGGACGACCCGGTCTTCTGAACTCCACGGCTCACCATACACATGTGCGTCGCCTCAATCACCACCGCCACGCCGCGCGGTTGCAACATCTCGCTCAACGCCATGGCAATCTGCTTGGTCAACCGCTCTTGCACCTGGAACCGGCGCAGGTACATCTCCGCAAGCCGCGCAAGCTTGGAGAGCCCAATCACTCGCTTATTGGGGATGTACGCAATATGCGCCTTGCCGAAAAACGGCACCAAGTGGTGCTCACACAAGGAGTAGATCTCGATGTCCCGCACAATCACCATCTCGTCGTGGTCCTCTTCAAACACCGCGCGCTTGATCACATCGCGGATATTATCCTCGTAGCCCTTGGTGAAGTACAACATCGCCCGCGCGTACCGCTCCGGCGTCTCCAAAAGCCCTTCCCGCTCCACGTCTTCGCCCAATTCGGAAAGAATGGTTTTGACGGCGGCAGCAATGCGCAACTCGCGGGCCTTGGCCTCGGCGGGGGTCTGTTCGAGACGGTCACGTGCGCCTTGCGATGGCCACAGCAATCCGTCGCTGTCAATGGGTGGGTTCAATGTGAGAGGCGAGGCGGCTCTGGTTTGTAGTGGAGTTCCGTATTCTGCGAGAAACTGGTCGGCATGGCGCTTGCGGGGCACGACCTGAACAACGTCGGCCTCCTTGGCTGCGACATTGTGGTTGTTTTTGTCTGCGACGTTGTTGGCGTCGGGGGTGTGGTGGGACTCCGACATGGTGTAGTAGTAGCGGTAGTATGTAGTAGCGGGCGGGAGATCTGATGGATTTTTTTCGCGCACCCGTACCTCCTGGTCAGAGTCATAGCTGGGGTTTGACTGGGGTGACGGATTCCGTGGGTGGTATGTGGTGGAGGTTGGCAATATGACGCTTGTGTAGGGGCTCTGAAGTTTTGCCGCTTCTTTTCTTTGATTGCGGGCGTAGTCTGTGTGTTGTTGTCGGTGTGTGAAGTCACGTTAGATTAGCTGCGACTGCGAATTAATTAGGCACAGAGTCGATAGGGCCGGGAGCATATGGACATCGATAAGCAGATGGCAAAGAGATGTGGGTGAATCATCAGTTTCTTTGATTTTTTGATTTTTTGTTTTTTTGATTTTTTTATTTTTTTATTTTGATTTTTTGATTTTTCTGTGATTTGTCTACACGAAATCTCCTTCTGAAGCCTATAATCCCTCTATGCACCGGAATCATTACACTGCTCGCATCATCTCTGCGATCTAAAATATTCATATTCATCAAATTGGATCTTTGCCCTAGTGACCCATTCCGTCCAAGTTCTGCTTCGAAAAAAAATCCCGATTCTACGGATCTTGGTTCTCTGGACGGCCCACTCACGCTTTGTACTATCTTCACCTCTCTACATCTTTGTCGGTCACAACGTCTGTTACTAAATGCTAGACTCGTCAACCTCTTCCTCCTCTTCTTCTTCGTCCTTCTCACGCAGCTCCTGGTGTTTGCCTCTTCTGCGCTCATTTGGCCCGTAAAGAGAGAAGCTGTCAGAGTGAAGACGGTACTCGAACGTAACGCCGCTCACCCGCTCGGTGGAAGCCTTAGCGAACGTGTCCACACAGTCGGAGCCCTGGAGGATCATGTCACACTCGCGGATCACCCGCAACACGGTGTAGCAGATGACACGGCGCGCCTGAAACGGTGTGAGCAGCTTTTTCTTGTCGTCATCGTCATCTGACTTCTTGCCAAAGTGGGTGTTGGAGTTCCACACACTAATGATTTCCTCGTCGCGCCGCACACTCAACACTAACCCGACAATGTCGCCCAAGATCTGCGACACCTTGTTGGGGCCAGCGTCGGGAATGATGGATCCGGCCAACGTCTTGAGCACAAGCCGCTCCCAGATCAATGTGGCGCGCCGTCTTCCCTGTCTAGCGGTCTCTTGGTACTCATCTGACAGGTCGTTGGAGTTGTTGCGGTGGTTGAACCGGAACACCCAGCGGCCACCCTTGGCATTGTTGGGGTCCTCCCACACCGGGTTGACGCCTGCCTTGAACACCAAGAGCTCGGTG
Source organism: Clavispora asparagi (assembly GCA_030573135.1). Lineage (NCBI taxonomy): Eukaryota > Fungi > Ascomycota > Pichiomycetes > Serinales > Metschnikowiaceae > Clavispora > Clavispora asparagi. Next base: position 77,540 of record JAJMCU010000034.1, read on the forward strand.
CCGTACGCGAGGTTGTACAGCTTCTTGAGCGTGGCCAAACTGGCCCACATCTGCTCGAGCGACGCAATCGCCTTCACTTTGGTGGCAGGGTTGCCGTGCTGGGGGAATTCGATCTCGGTTGTGTTTTGTAGGTACGAGTCCGCGCCTGTGGCCTTGGCAGCCTCAGCTTCGTCGCCGGTTTTCTCACTGCCGCGTTTTGTTCTCAGATGATGCCAGATGGCCCAGCAGTAAGGTAACACGTGCTGGTTGGGCGGCAATAATGCCACTGCGTCCGCGGCTTCTTGTGCCGGGTTTCTTTTGGGCAAATCTGCCACCACCGCGGGCGACGGCGCCGTCGCATGGTTGTATTTGTTGTACTTGTTGTAGGAGTGGCGGTGGTGGGAGTTGTTCAGGCCGTTCAGGTGCGAGCCGTTGTGGTTATTATTCCTGTAGTTGGACGAGTGTTTTCTGGGCTCTGGCTGTGGTTTGTTGGGGTTCATGATGCGGTTGAACAACGACTCCGCTCTTTTCAAGTTTTCGGACATGATGGGTTATTAGGATGGATTGGATGACGGGGATGGAGCGGAAGACTTGATGGCGTCGTTGATATATTGGGTTTGGAGAGGTTTGGGTGTCGTGATATGGTTGTTGGGCGATGGTTCCGTTGTGGATGGATGACAGTGGAGTTGGCGGTTGGTAACTCGGTGGAAAATTGCAGTGGGCTTTGGAATTGCGATTTAAGATACGGATGTTCGGAAAGACGGAAATTCGAGGCGACTTAAACACACGATATATGCAAGGAAGGAGGAGGATTGGTGCTGCCGCTGACTAGTTTTTACCCAATAGGTGGTATGGTTTGAACTGAGTTTATAGTGGTGAATCAAATTTTTCCAGGCCGTCGTGCGCGGTCCAACTGCACTGCGACCAATTGGCCTAGCGGGGAAAACCGTAGGCCATAATTTGGGAAAACAAAATCGGTTTGGCCGGCTGGCAAGTTCCGCAAAGTGACAGGGGACCAAATGAGCTTGTGGTTTTTTCAATTTTGGTGGTTTTTTTACTGTTGATAGGGCGGAGTTGGCCTGATGAAACGGACAACGCGGTTTGTACGGCAGTCGCAGATGTTAGTGTGCACGGAAAACGGCCGCAACCTTCTGTAAGGTGCAATTGATCAGATACATTGCACTTGTATTTCACCGTCGTCTTTCTCGTTTTCTTTCGGATATATTGTACTTGATTTGTCTGCTGGATATATTGTACTTGAGTTGTCTACTTGCTTGACTTTCGCTCGAATACCTTTTACTGCATGTCCCTCGAAGATGTTACTTGATTCGTCTCCAATATCAATGTCCCGTCTTTCCACCCTTAGTCCTTCTCTAAATCTCGTTCTCTTCCTCGGTTTCCTCCCAGCGTCTCTACACCTATCCTCTACTCTGGTTAAGATATATTAGCTACACACCTAAGCCTTGCCGTAGTAGTGCAAGTATCCACCCAAGGTCTTGCATCCGTTGATGTAGTTGCTCACATTCAACTTCTCGTTGATGGAGTGGGCTCCGTCATCACCACGGCCCATAGGCAACAAGAGCACCTGGGTGCCGAGTTCCTTCTCGAACGTCAACGTGATAGGGATCGAACCACCTTCTCTGGTGAAGTCGGGCTTGATGTTCCACACGTGCTCAGTGGCCTTGGAGGCGGCGGTGAACGACTCGTTAAATGGGTCGGAAACCCAGTAGTCACCATCGTGGATCAACTCCACCGTCAAGGTGTTCTTGGAACCGATGGCAGCAAACACCTTGTTCACGTGGTCAAACACCAACTGGTCCAACTTGGCCGACTCAATGTCAGGCACGGTTCTGATGGAGAACTTACCAATGACCTTGGCAGGAATCACAGTCTTAGCACCGGCACCGTAGAACGCACCCTCAACACCGTGGATGGACAACGATGGGTATCTCCATCTGTGCTTCAAAATGTCTTTCTTGTTGTCGTGCAAGCCAGTGGTAGATCCACACGCGGCGTGCAACTCATCCACAGAGAAGTCAATGTCGTCATACAACGCATCTTCGGTGGCAGTCAAGGGCGCAATCATCTCGTCGATTCCGGGCACCAAGATCTTGCCGTTGGAGTCCACTAACTTGGACAACACCTGCACCAAGTCGGTCATAGGCTCCGCCACCACACCTCCGAAAATACCGGAGTGCAAGTCGGCGCCTGGTCCCTTGATGGACACCTGGTAGTAGTTGCAGCCACGCAATCCGTACGTCAACACCGGCTTGCTGGTGCCGAGCCAGTAGTTGTCAGAAATGCACACCGTGTCCACGGTGGAAAAGTAGTTCTTGGCCTCCTTGGCGATGAGAGTGTCCAAGCCGAGGGAGCCGGACTCCTCCATACCTTCAAAGCAGCACACCAAGTTGACCGGAAGCTCCCAGCCCAACGCGTTGTGGGCCTCAATCACATTGAGCCATCCCAAAACAGGACCCTTGTCGTCGGTGGTACCTCTTCCGTACAAAATGTCGGCCGCGGTGTCGTGGAACATAGTGAATGGCTCGGTGGCCCAGCCGTCCTCCTTGAGGGCAGGCTGGACGTCGTAGTGGCCGTAGACCAAAACCGTCTTCTTGGCGGGATCGGAACCAAAACGTGCCAACACAATGGGCGGCAATTGGAGGGTGGCGTCGGCTACTGGAGGAGGCTGAGTGCCCAAGTCCTTCAACTGGATGTCGGCGAAACCCAAGGTGGTGAGTTCGTTGACCAAAAAGGCCGCCATGTCCACGACTCTGGGTCTGAGGGATTCATCGGACGAAACCGAAGGAATGGCAATAGCTTTGGCCAAACGGTCAATAAATTGCGGTTGCAACTCGTCGATCTTGGCAAACAAAGGCTCCAACGCGAGTTTTTCAAACGACATGGTGGAGATGGGGAAGTAAAAGCGTCAGTAGCAAAAACGGTGCAAGTTAGGTGTTGCGGCCAGAGCCACATGGGGGGAGGGTCCCGTCTGTGTGCAGTGCGGTGTTCCGAGGGGCATTACCGAAGCGTTTGCCGTTTGTCTGGGGAAGGCGAAAAAAGTGCCGCAACGTTGCACCACCAAATGCCGTGCACCATCACAATGGAAAAGGGCGGTGGGTAGCGGATGGAGCAGTTGGGGAAGGCACAGCAGAATGTCTGACCATGGCACTGTAACTTGTTGTAGCAGAGTGTCAGTCATCGCTGACGGTCATGGTAGTGGAGTTATCGTAACATACCATAGGCATTGTGCGAAGAATTAACCGTGGAACGGACAAACCCACATGCGGCACATCCGGTGCGAAGAATCAAAATGGCCCGGCCGGGCATTTCCTGATGCATATATGGGTACGCGAGAATAGAGGGGTAGATATTGGTGGAAATGCCATGAGGTTAGCGAGCGCGGCCACTTTCCGGTCGGTGGATTCCATACCGTAGGTTTGTAGTGGGCTCTCCCAGTCTCTCCTAGCGACCTTAGTAATACTTCCCGATCTTATAAACCTATGGAGAAGCTCATTGTAGTAGAACACGTTCAGAAAAATGGCAGTTGGCGCAATCCCACTAGACCATTTTTCGCGTGGATGCAAAGCGTTGTGACCCAAGTCGCCCGAACTGCCTGCAACTTCGGGCGCGCCTGGATTTGTGCAGTGATCTCAACACATGTGATGGCTGACTGGATTCTCGACATCATTGGCCTGTCGCCAAGAGACATTTCGCTTGTATCGGATTCGGAATCGTTCCACAGTGCCGACTCCCGGCCGCAAACGCCAACCAAAGTAAATCCGCGGCGGCCACAACTACAAAATGACTCAACACCATCAACGGAAGCACAATCTCCATCAAGGGAAACACAATCTCCATCGACGGGAAATTCAAAAGCACATCAACCCATCTCCAATTCCATCCCAGGCGCGCCCACGCCAATCCTCAAACCCCTCGCCATCCCGCTGTCGCCCGATGAAATTGTCATTCCTACCATCTTTCTTACCCAGGGCGCGCGCAACTCGCGACTCCTCAAGCAGGGCGAAGAGATTGCCCGCAAAATGAGTGCAGACGAGGCGCGCGCCGCCCGCGAGCGCGACCGGCTCGAGCAAAAGCGCCGCGCGATTTTGGCAGAGTTGAACAGCAACGGCTCGGACTTTGTGTACTCGATGAAAACTGATGCCGCCTTGGTGGACTCGTATGTGGAGAAGGCGTTTGCGGCGCACGACTCGGTGCGGGCGGCGCGCCACTTTTACTATTTTCGGGACGTAAAGCCGGCGAAAGGGGAGCTGGCGCGGCCGCTCGAGGTTTTCTTTGCGCGCCCGGCCGGGTGCGCCTCGTTGAGGCGGGTGCTTCTGCGACACCGCATTCCCACTGCGCAATTGGTGCAGCATGTGCTGACCCAAGTGTATAACGAAGGCGTTTTAGAGATGGTGCTCGAGTTGGTGCTACAGATGTCAGCGGATGTCGAAGAGGAGGAAACCACCATCAAACCAACCCCCGATTGGTCCCTCGTGCGCGCTATGAGCGCCTTGGGCGCAGAAATACCCCAAGATAGCCTTGTCTTGACCCTCAAATACGTCCACTACAATACCAATACCGGGGCATTGGTCCGGCGCCTCGCGATCGTGCTTCTATATTATGCTGGCCGGATCACGGTGGCCCAATTGCCGCAGTTTGTCTCTAGCTTCATTCTTGCTGCCCTGGATTTTGCCCTCAACAAGTACGAGCGCGCATGGCTTGTCGTGGCCATGGGCCGGGCGTTCCGTGCGCTCGCGGCCCGCGCGCGCGCGCTCAATGTCTCGGCGCCCGACCTCCTCGCCCCATTCCACGGTTTCTTCGCCCGGGCTGTCTGCCGCCTCTTTGGCGAGTCCACTGTGGTGGCGCAAAAGGGCTACGAGTTGCACTACACGCTTATTCGTAATTTGATCGCCTCGGGTGTTGAAAGGGAGTTGGTGCTGCAATTGGCTGCGGCGTTTCTTGTAGAAACGGGCCGGATCCATCCGCAGGGATTGAAGGTATCGGTGCCGGTGCTCGCGCAGGTCGCAACGGACACTGCACGCCCTGGACTCGCACGCGCGACGGCGCGGATTTTTCCCGGACTCTACCGCGCCCAGCTCGCGGCATTTCTCATGCCGCTGCTCTTGGCCGACGCGCTCGCCGCCGGGCTACCTGTGCCCCAAAAAGCGCCGTGGCGCGCGCTCCACGCTAAAGTACTCGAGGCGAAAGACAATCTCCAGCAAGCGGTCGGAACCCTACTGTACATGGCAAGCGAGGATGTGCCCGACAAAGTGGCTCTCTCCAAGGCATTGGGAGAGACATACATTGCATTCGATCACATGAGTGTTGTTTTGGACAAAAATGCCGCCTCTTTCCGCGCCGACATTTTCTATGAAACCCATTAGGTTGCTATGGAATTGTGGCCAGCCTTTGAAGTGGCTTTGGATTGCATTAGACTCTATGACTCCATCCAATCGCGATGACTCCGTCCAATCCCGATGACTCCATATCCCCTTTTTCCTATTAGCGCTGTCTGAACTGACTTACATTCAAACTCCTTCAAATTGCTCTATCGGTTACACTCTTGGAATTAGACCTACATGGTAACTTAGTGGTACGCCATGTGCGCCTGCGCCCATGTGCACTCGGCCCAATTCTGACTCTTTCCGCATCCGCCGCGTTTTGGTTGAACCTTGGACCTTCTTTCCCTCTTTCCTTCTGTTGGATTCTGGCTCCCCGACTCCCCTGCTCCTGTTTCCCGAATTCCCTACCCATGTCTGTCGTCTATACCAACCCCGAAATTTCAGACTCTCACCCCGGGTCTACTGTGTCTCTCCAGTATGGATATGGCCCTGTTCCCGCCCACTTGGCCAACAAAAAGATCTTCTTGTTTGACATTGACAACTGCCTCTACAACCGGTCGACAAAGATCCACGACTTGATGCAGGTCAAGATCCACCAGTTCTTCAAGGACCGCCTTCTGTTGAACGACCAAGACGCCCACAACTTACACATGAACTACTATAAGACATATGGCTTGGCCATTGAGGGGCTTGTGCGCAACCACCAGGTGGATGCGTTGGAGTACAACTCGCAGGTAGACGATGCACTCGACTTGTCGTCGGTTTTGCGCTACGACCCCAAATTGCGTGAACTGCTTATCCGCATCAAGCAGTCGGGCCAGTTTGACATGTTTTGGCTTGTGACCAACGCCTATCGCAACCATGCGGTGCGGGTGGTGTCACTCTTGGGCCTCGGTGACTTGTTTGACGGTCTCACCTTCTGTGACTACGGACAGTTCCCAATTGTGTGCAAGCCAATGGACGAGTTCTATTTCCGGTGCTTGCAGACGATCAATGTGGACAAGGACGACGCCGCTGCGGTTTCGCGGATCCATTTTGTGGACGACAGCGAGATCAACGTCAAGGCGGCGCATCGGCTTGGTTTTGGGCGCGTGTTTCACTACGTGGAGATTGACCAGGAGTACGAGGCGCTCAGAGAAAAGCTGGACTTTGCTGAGTTCTACGGTGCGGGTGACAACTCCGACAAGCTGAAGATCGCCATCATCCGGTGTATTCTTGACTTGGAGGGTGCGTTGTGATCATGCGCTTAGCGTGTTATAGATTTTAGATATACGACGGAACCTTCCATCGCACTCTGACCGTACTTCACACTTCCCCCTTCTACCATCCTGTAATACTTTTTCTTGTCTCTTTCTTTTTCTTCGCCTATCTGTCTCTTGTGTTTTGGAGGAATTGCATTCGCCCTTACACTTGCTGTTCTCTTTCCATCGCTTTTGTCGGTTTCACCCATGCTTATCGTACCTACGATCTTATCTTGTGCGCCACAGATACAGGCTGAACGCTCACCTACCACATCTCTTCCTATGGGCAAAAAAGAAGTTGTCTACAAAGGACGCATCTTGTTCTTACATGGGTTCACCCAGAGCTCTGCCGTATTCTACGCCAAATCGTCGGCGTTGCGCAAAAAACTCCAGTCGTTGCAGTACAAGGCCGTTTACCTCAATGGACCGTTCAACATTACGCCATCGGTGTTCACTTCGACGGAGATGATTTCCAAGTTCGATACCGTGGCCGGCAAAGAGGATGAAAAGACAAACTACCGTGCTTGGTGGTTTCGCAAACCTGATGGATCTTATGAGTTGGAAGATGCCATTGACGCTATCGACCGCTACATCAAGAACAACGAGCTCGTTGAGGGTTCCGAGGAAGACAGAAAGGCAAACGACATTCTTGATTCGGATAAGGATTTGCCTATTGTGGGGATCATTGGGTTTTCCCAGGGTGCTGCGTTGGGCGGAGCGTTGATCCATACGTTTGAACAGCTTTTTGGCATCGACACTCTCGAGTTTGCCATTTTCTACCTGGGATTCAAGATCGACACGAAGTTGATGCCCCAGTACGAAAAATATTACACTCAAAAAGACGGGAAGGACACGAAAATACGATTGTTGCATGTGGTGGGCGAGTTGGATACGGTGGTGGGTGAGGATAGAGCGTATACATTGTACGAGTCGTCGAAAGAAAACTCGCACTTGTTGAAACACCCAGGTGGACATTTTGTTCCTAATTCTCGAGTCATGATTGACCGTGTAGTGAACTGGATTGGTGGAGAAGAAAAAGAGGCGCCAAAGAAGGAAGACAAGACGTTGGACGATTTGATGGCCATGATGGAGAAGTTTGGGGGTTGACGGGAATCTGGAACCACATACAGCTAATAAAGAAACCATTTATGGTATGTAGCATTACGAGACGTAAATAATTGAAGCGGGCGTGAATTTTACGCCTTTGAGTGACTGTTGCCTATACGTACATCATTCACACTTTTATGTCTTTATAAAGTATGGGTGGGGTTGATCAATGGGCTGGGATCTGACGATAAAATCTGCTTCCATTTCCGATCCCATCTACTCATCCCATCTACTCATCCCGTCTACTCATCCCGTCTACTCATCCCGTCTACTCATCCCGTCTAATCATCCAATCCACTCATCCCATCTACAACTCATCAGACAAATCAGTTTAAGCGGCTCAGATCTATATACGGCAGCCACCCCTATAGCTCGTCCCGCACCCGGTACTTGGAGTTTTTCTTGTACTTTTTCGATAACGCACCCTCGCCTGGCGTCACCCCCGTCTGGTCAATCAACCATTGTTCCATGATGACCTTGTCTTTCAATTTTCCACCGGCATAGCGCACAAACGCTTTTTCTTCCGGCTTGTAGAGAAGCAAAATGGGAAGCGAGTCGCCTTTGACAACTGGAAGTGTCACATCATCGCCCTCAATCGTCACCAGAGCCCCCACCGGTACTTCACGAAGTGAAACCATACCAAAAGAAAGCGAGCCCAAAAAGTCCACCGCCATGGTCTTGTAAAGCGGAGATGCCGCTTGTGCCGATGACAAGAGGACCACTTTGGGTTTCGAATCCTTTGCAGCGATCCACAGTCCCAACCGGGCGTCCACCAGCTGGAACCGCTTGACGTAGTTCTTGATGCGGGAAGTAACAAAGTCCACCATAGGAGCAAGCGCCCGCTCGCCGTTGTATAAATCAGGCACATGGCGGGCCCTCTTTGACAGGCCCGGTGACCATTTGGGCGGGCGGAACACAATCACGGTTGGGAAACCTTGCACCCGATGCTGAGAGCAGAGCGCCTTATTGGATTCCTTGTCGCAGTTTACACTGGCCACCGTCACGGCGTACTTTCCGTCCTTAGCAAAAAAACGTGCCATCTTGCGCCACACGGGCTCGAGTTGCTTGCAGTAGCCACACCAGGGAGCATAGAACTCTACCACCGCGGTGTAGTTGGAGCGATACACCACCTTATCGAAATTAGCGGGCGTGAGCTCGTAGATGTTGGGGTCCGCGCCATAGAGGTCACCCGATGCACGTGCAAGCACATTCACTAGGAGCTGGAAGAGCGCTAGTGTGGGGATGAGCATGGTGGTAGAAGTTGAAGTAGTAGGAGGGGAAAGTGGAACAAGAGCGCGCGCCGAGTATCGGAGTAGGTGAGAGCCATGAAGAGGAAAGACTGGGTGGGGCGGGATCTGGGATACGATATTTTGATTTTACTGGGTGTGGCGGTGGGTATGGTTTTACTTTTGGCGACGAAGATGATTTTGCTAGGAGTTGATTTTACTGGTTTTTGGTGATGGGCCGTGGCATGGCCGTAGTATCAACGTGGCGGAATTGATCTGGTTCACAAATACTGGGTACAAGAGGAAGACAATTCCAACTTTCCAGGAACTCGTTCGGGCATCCACATATGGCTGGAATTGCACCACCATAAGCGCAAGCGACAAATTCTCGCTTGAGAAGTAAAAACAGCGTGGAAGGACTGAGGACTCCCACCGAGGTATCAGCACGTCTCCAATTACCCCACCGGTTCTCCACTCCCCTCCCACGTCCCCCGAAAAATCCACCTACACCCGTCATCCTACGCCCACCAACCTCGTCATCGTCATCAACCACATTTATCACTATAAACCTAAATGTACACGCCGAAAAAGTTGCACGCATACACAGCGAGCAAGGCAATCACTGCCGAGGCCACAGACGCACTGGAGAAATACTTGACCACTCCGCTTCTTCTGTGGATGAACGTACTCGAAAGCGACACAAAACCTGGGGTTAGTACCTCAGCAAACACTGCACTCAATGACACATACTCAACAACACAAGCAACACGGTGAAAACGCCCTGGTATCTGGCCCACTTGGAAGGAATAACCGCCTGGGCGTTTTTGTATTCCTCCGCAAGCTGGGCGTACTCCATATAGTTGGCTTGGACTTCAGAAGACGACATGAGGTGGAGAGGCCACATGGACAATCGCGCCTATAGCCCGGAGACCCGTGGTGCACGGGTGCACTCCACGGTATCGCGGTTCCACCCTGGGCCACTTCGATCTCACTTCTCTACTTCATCCACTTGATCCACAACATCCCCGTCGTCTCCTCCGCTGCCACCACAAATGTCCGGGTGGAACACGATCGACTCCGACGCAGTATGTTTTGTTATTCCTCGCCCCAACTCCACTAACCCCAGGGCGTTTTCTCCGAACTAGTGGATAAACTCCAGGTGCGCAATGTTCAGCTAGACGAACTCTACGCCATCGACAGCCGCTCGCTCCGGGCCGTGGCGCCGGTGTACGCGGTGATTTTTCTTTTCAAATACGGCGCGGTGGACCGCCAGCACGCGGTGCAAGGCATTCCCTTGGACGGAGAGTACGATACTCTGTACCAGGAGAAGGGCATTTTCTTTGCCCGCCAGACCATTGGCAACGCATGTGCCACCCAGGCAATCGTCAACTCGTTGCTCAACAAGACCAACGAGGTCGACATCGGGCCGGAATTGGGCGGGCTCCGCCAGTTTGTCACCGGGTTTGATGCGGAAATGTGCGGGGACACGTTGTCCAATAGCGAGGTGATCCGGCGGGTGCACAACTCGTTCTCCGCGCCCAGGTTGCTTGACACTGGCAAAGAGCCGCAAAATCGAGACGAGCGCGACAACGGCGTGTTCCATTTTGTGGCGTACGCCAAGATGCATGGCTACATTTACGAACTTGACGGCCTTCAGCCGTACCCCATCCGGCACGATGCAGTGGCGTCGGATGAGGCATTCTACGACGTTTTGCCAGCTGTTCTTGAGCGCCGTATTGCCAAGTACGCGGGCGAAATGCGGTTTTCGCTTCTTGCAGTGACGAACGATAAGTTGACCCAGAACTTGGCCATTGGCGACGACATGGCGGTAGAGCAGGAACTTGCCAAGCGCGACACGTGGAAACGTGAGAACGACATGCGCCGCCACGACTTTCCCCTGCTTATCATTGCACTTGTGAAGAACATCGGCAAGGGTATGCTGGATGAGGAGTTTGAAGCATTTTTGGCTGAAGCAAGAGAGCGGGAGTTGCAGATGAGGGCGAAAGACCACTAATTGAAACAATGAAACATGGATGGATCACGGACAACATAGACGGTTTCGTTGCGGCTCACTTGGACGTTCGAGGAAGTTGGACCGTCTTTGACCTTGTATTTCTACTTCGGTCTAACTGTGAACCTGGCGAATCTTGTTGCACGTTCGCCATTGAGTTATGAATCTGGGAAACTCTTTGGCTTGATATAAATGAGAATTTTACCTGGCACTACGATAACCGCTACTTCTAACTTTCCACCTCTGGCAATGGCTAATCGTGGGTGTTGAATATACGAAGCGTAAAGTCTCTAACACTTCCCCGTGTCTACTCATATGAGCCAAACGAGAGGAAACCACCACCGGGCCGGCTGTGTCTCGAAAAGTAGTCAAAGTCAATGCTCACCGCGTTTCCAAGCAAAATCGCCCGCTGGTCAAGTGTAAGCGGCCCCGCGACGGTGGGATACAAATCACCAAGCCCGGCAAAACTGGCAGGATCCATACGGATGATGTAAATACCACTATCGGTGAAAAGCTCGCGCCCCAAACCCACCCAGTTCCGGTCCACCGACGCAATGACATCGCCATTCTCGTTTTTCACAGGAAAGTCAAACGAAAGAAAAGGAGCGTCGATTTCGCCGAATTGGGCGTAGTCGTCGGATGTATCGTCCTCCAACTTGAAGAGATTATACTTTCTGCGCCACAAGTGCCAGCTCTGCACCGATTCTCCCACCGTCTCATACATGAGGTTGCCAGCGCCGTCGTAGCCAGGCAAACGACACTTGATGTGCGAGTTGATGAAAGAAAACGGCCTTTTGATCGTCATGAGCAAGTCCCCGTAGTTATTAAACACATCAATGTCAAACGGCCGGTGCAACCGGAAAAACTGACGTCCGATGGCCTTGAATATGCCCATATCCTTCTCCTCCATGTATCCGATCTGCTCGCCCAAAGAGTTCATGATTTTGTAGCGGTTTGCCTGTTCAAATCCAAGCACAACGTTCATGAGTTCGATCTGGCGCTCAATTACAAGCGTGGGTTCTTTGAGAATGTCATAGATTCCGTCATCGTGGGTGATGATGCCATTGTTGTTGGGCGGCATCTCGAACACGGTCCGGAACTGTGACGGTTCTTGCTTGTACGCATCCGTGTCTGTAGATGGTTTTTCCTGGTAGTAGTATTGGTTTTGCGTTTGGTTTTGGTTGAGGTTTTGCCGTTGTTGGTATTCGCGGACTTCTTCGGGCAGAATCTCGCGAACCTTGCGGGTTTTTCTGGCATGTGACAATGCGGTAGTGGAGATTGCTCTATGGGGAGCAATGTGGAGTGCAAGGGGTCTGGCCCTCTGGGTAAGTTGCCTTAGCATGGGAAGAATGTAGTTGATAAGACTGGTGTGCACACTGTGAGGGAAGTATGGACGTACAGGAAGGACGACATGTCTACGGATCAGATTGATAACAGAAATTCGGGGCGTCGTAGGAGTTTCTGGCGTGACCTTTAGTTATGAGGGTCTGAGTTTGTAATTCTGGTTGGCCTGGATTTTGGTAAGCTTTTGCGGGTTCGGTGAGTCTGTGGTGAGATTTTGAGGTCTTGGTGAGGGCGCAATAATAGCTTTACATTTTGCACCCAGAACACCACCTGAACTTGGGTCGCTCTCTTTCTCTACATTCCTCCCGCATAGTCTGCATTGTATACATAGTGGAAATAAATATCTATCGACAGCACAGGCTGTCTCTAGGATTGAAGCTTTTGCGCCGGCGCACTGGTGCCATTCAAAACCCCCTTCATAAACTCATACACCGTGAATGTCACGGCCTGGCCCGGTGCCACTCTCATGATTCTGGGAGTAATACCCTTGTACAACGCTCCCACGCCCTCTTCCTTGATCAACTGCTTGCCGATCTTGGCGATTCGAACCCACCCGGACTCGTTTGATGCATATGTACTCTTCTGCAATCTGGTTTTTATCGTATCCAATGGCGCATTAGACAATGGTCCCAAAGCACCAGAGAACAACCCAATCAACGACGTTTGCCACGAAGGCAACACATCTCTCTGCTGCTTTTCCTGCAAGTACTCCTTCAACTTGGAGTACACCGTGAAGTTCACACCCTGGTTGGAAGCTTGTCTGGCCGCCGTCAACGAAACACCACGGTACAACGTGCCAAAACCTTCTTCCTTGCAAATCAAGTACGCGGCGTGGATGGCGTTTCTGTACTTGGGTACATCCAACGGGTCGGCCATGGAGTGGTGTTGCGCTTGCAATCTGATCTTCACCACCTCCATTGGATTCACCACCAACACCGCCTCGGTGACACCTGCACCCACGCCGGCGAGAAATGTGTTTCCTGTGGTAATTTTGCCCTGCTCATCCTTCAAAAGCGACCGGTAGAACTCATACGACTGGAACCGAATTCCCATTTTGGGCACGATACCCAACACCACCGCACCCAAGCCCTTGTACAACGACCAGAACGTTTCCTTTTGCACAATGTTGATTCCGGTTCTGACAAATCCCGGGGGCTTTTTGCCCGATTTCCGGTATAACTGCATTCTCACCTTAACCGTGTCCAACGGGTGACAGCACAAGGCCTCGAACATGCCGGCCACGCCGCCAGCCACTAAGTCAGAGAGCGAACCTCCCTTTTTTTGCGTAGACATGAGGTGAAATTGAAGGAATGAAGAAAAAATGTTGCTCCCAATCGCAATCACGGGACTGGGCCATTATATACCCCCGCAAATATCAGTGGTTCCATTTCTCCGGGGAAGTGCTCAAGTCTGGGGAAACACCCGTACACCAGCACTCCCTCCAGTTGCGTTTCGCCAACGTCACCAGCCGTACCCGGCTGTGTCCGTTTCGGGTAATTGGGGCCACGTGGGTCCATCGTCAGCAAATCTTGCATCTTTGCTTCCGTCAACCGCTCTGATCCGAGCCATTCCGGCCTTCTGGTTTTGGGGAACTGGGGTTGCACTGCAGTCGGGCAATAAGGCCGGGGGTAGGGTGCAGGACTTGAGTCGGAGTATGGTGCTGACGACTTGTGTTCCGTGGGACCGAGGTTGGCAGACCTGCAGAAACTCTGGGGTGTGCAATCGTCTTGCGGGGTTGAGTGATTCCGAAGCCATCGTGAGAGGGGAAGACGGAAAAATTGCCATGGTCCGGCCACCCCGATGGGCGGGAAAATTATTTGTGGTGGAACACGTTGCGACAGTAACTTCACCAGTGCAGCTTCGCCTGTGCGATTATGCACCGGGGTGCAAATCGCGACTCATGCGGGCAAGCGGAACGTCGACTCACATGAGACTGTCCAATGGGCCAATGGGCGGTGTTTGCACCCAGGCTCTGATTTGTTTTATTTTTTTGTTGTTTTTTTTTTTCTTCTTACATTGTACTGTTTCTCCGGTTCGGCGATGCATCGGTGGGGAGGCGGTGGGTTTCCGTGTGACTTTTACTGGTTGGGTTTGTGGTGCCTATCGTCCGTTTACACTACAGTGGTGCTGTCTACATTTCGTCTTTGGTTTGTCCTATTGTGTCAGGCGACATGTAAAACGTAATCGGGGGTCGACCCCCGAATTAGAAACTGGTCTAGCCAGTCGTTCAAATGGGCAATCACTCGCGTGATGGCAGTGCTTTGCCCGTGCGATATGGTGAGCGATGACTGGTTCATTGTCTTGAGGTACATGAGCACAATGCGAAGGGAAATGTCCACATCGGTGTCAAGCAGCAGTGACTCGGCCAATGTCAGGTAGCCTCGGTTAGTATATCCTAGGTAGGGGGTGGAGTGGTCGTACCATTGCAAGAGCCGGCGGTCGTGCACAAAAAACGGGTATATCATGGCGAAGTTGTGAGCAAATGACGCCCGGTGCCGGTTCCGCTGCACCATGTCGTGACGAAACCAAACGTCGTAACTCAGAGGGTCCGTTTCCGGCCACTCTTTCCACGTCTGGTCCATAGCGAGTACAAAATGGTGCGACGGTTTTGTGTCCGGTCAAGTGGCACCAATATTAAGAAACTTGTTTTGTGGCCAATTTGAACCTCAACTTCTGTCTTCCTCGGTCTCGCTCACCGTGTCCAACTCAAAGTCGTCGTTCGAGCCTCCAATGTCCTCGTAACCCTCCCGGCCAAGCTCGCCGTCTTCGTCGTACCCCACCAACCGCAAGTAGAATGCAATCAACATCACCATCCAGAGATAGATCACAAATCCTGCGCCGCACACCACAAGAATGTACGACGAGTGGTCCGCGCCCAATTCATGGACTAGCTCCAACTTCTCCTCATTGGCAGACATAAAGAGCACTCCCGATATAATCAAACATACGGGCGGAAAGTGCTGGAACGATAACACCTTGCCGGTGTCGCTAGATGGACCATCCCTCAACAAGAAGCAGATCTCAATGATACGGGTCAACCCGCCTGCCATAAGCACCAACCCGAACATTGCGTGCACTTTGGTAGAGATGACCAACGTCTGCGAGTGTTCCGACATGGCGTACCCGGTGTAGATGAGAAGCACTGCTGGAATCACATTGCGAACGTTGTTGCGGCGCGAGAGCCACATTCCCAACAATCCGCCACACCACCAGATGATTCCCATGGAAGTATGTTGATAGTCGCCATGAGACCACTCCTCACGGCCCCACCGGTGCTCAGTGAAAGTGTTGACTATACCCCACAAGCACATCAAGGCCGAGTCCCAGAACTCTTGGCTCTTGGCGTGGGGATTCAACCGGCGGTGGTTACGGATCCAAGGCACAAGAAGCACCCACGCAAGGAGGAAGCCGTAGCCCACAAAGCTGGAGCCCATGATACCGTGCGCAATGCACTGGCCCGTTTTATTGCCGTAGCAGAAGCCAAACAATGCAATTGGCGCCATACACACCCGAACCCACCCAGTGAGCACCAGTGTGAACGCAATAGTCTTGTAGGCCCGGATAGCGAGTCGTGAAGGGGCAGAGTACTCGCGCGACTGCAGTTTCCACCACCGGTTGACCACCATATTAGTCCCGTTGATAAGCGTACCCAAGAACACCGTAACCCCCAACTCCCACGTGAGAAACCACCCGGTGCCCTTGGAGGTTCTGTTTTCGTAGTTGGCTGAATCGGGAAACGAAAGGAAAAGCGTGTCCACAACCGAGTATGCCAACACCACGCTGTGAAGCACCGCGGGCGATTTCCGGACCGGCCGAGATCCCACAATAGGGAGGAGAAAAAGGGAAGGATTAAATGGGATGGAAGAACCTTTGACGCGTCAAGAGAGCCGGCTGGGGTAAATGAGCCGATGGGCGAGTATTCGATTTTTGGCCTGGTTTTCAAGTCGGTAGTATGTGCGCAGAATTGGGGAACCGAGACAATATTGAGAATTTGTAGCAGATTCCTTCAATGGAAAGAGTTACCCAGCGAAATATGTATTGGCTCTAGTCTTCAGTTCATTGTCCAACATCAATCGTAATGATTCCAGTTGCAGCTTACAGGACAGCGGAATCCAGTCCAGTCCGCACCCACTCCAGCCATATAGCCGCGGCACCGCCGCATACCAGATATCACACAAACCCTCGCCATAAACCCAAAACATGGCAAAATCCAAATCAATATCAAAATAAAAAATGCCCCAGAAACACTAAACCCATCCCAACCACCCCAGACCAACCCATCCTACAAGATGCCCACTCCATTTTCCCACGCCAAATCCATTCGACTCCGCCGAGGCGCGACGTTGCGTTCGCATGGACAAAAACTGGAGTAGGCGCGCAAACACCAACTTGACACTTCATCAACCACTTCACCTACCACTAACTCCTCCACCGCCCCCAGCACGCTATGAAACTTGCGCGTTTGGTGTTGCTCCATATCTTGGCGGCGCTTGCCCTCGCGGTACTGGTGCCGCCCCGCAACTACGTCGACAGACAGTACTTTGTGGTGGAGTTGGATACGCTTCATTCCCCCCAGACGCTCAGGCAGTTTGCCGCCGACTACAACGGCACGTTTCGCTACGAGCACGCGGCACGCGGTTTAGATCACCACTACGTTTTCTCTGTCGCTAAAACAGACGCCCATGCCGCGGTTTTGGGCAACCACAACTCCAACGACTACAACCACGCGAAACGAGCCCCGGGCCTCGAGCACGTCCACGACCGGTTGGTACAGTATCCGGGGCTCCGGCTGGTGCACATGATGACGCCGCGGCGGCTTGAGCGCCGCATGCCGGTGCCGATTGAGCACGGATCCGACTCGGGCTGCGGCGCGTTGGACCGCCGCAGCATTAAGATCGTGGACTCATCGCAGGAGCCGCTCCGCGAGGTCAGTGAGCGCCTCGACATCTCCGACCCCATCTTCGCCGAGCAGTGGCACTTGGTCAACACCCTCAGCCCCGGCAACGACGTGAACGTGAAAAACGTGTGGTACAACGGCAACCGCGGCAAGGGCATCACGGTCGCAGTGGTGGACGACGGGCTTGACACCGAGTCCGAAGACTTGGCTGCCAACTTCAATGCTGCGGGCCTGTGGGACTTCAACGACAACACTGCGTTACCCAACCCGCGGCTCTTTGACGACTATCACGGCACCCGGTGTGCCGGTGAGATTGCCGCGGTGAAGAACGACGTATGCGGCCTCGGCGTGGCATGGGAGGCCAAGGTGGCGGGCATCCGCATCTTGTCGGGGGCCATCACCGCAGAGGAGGAGGCTGCGGCCATGGTGTACGGCTTGGACGCCAACGACATCTATCTGTGCTCGTGGGGGCCCACCGACAATGGGCGCACGGTGGCGGCGCCGGAGGCGCTCGTGAAGAAGGCCATGATCAAGGGCATCCAGAAGGGCCGCGACTCGCGTGGAGCAGTCTACGTGTTTGCCTCCGGTAACGGTGGCCGTGTGCTGGACCAGTGCAACTTTGACGGGTACACCAACTCCATCTACTCCATCACCGTGGGTGCCATCGACTACCAGGGCCAGCACCCGGAGTACTCGGAAGCGTGCTCCGCGGTGATGGTGGTGACGTACTCGTCGGGCGGCCGCGAGCACATCCACACCACCGACATCAAAAAGAAGTGTGCCTCTACCCATGGCGGCACGTCGGCGGCAGCGCCGTTGGCGGCGGGCATCTATGCCCTCGTGTTGGCAGCCAACCCCAATCTCACGTGGAGAGACATGCAGTATGTCAGTGCCAGGGCGGCGGTGCCGGTCAACGAGGGCGACGGCGACTACCAGATGACGGCGTTCGGCGAGAAGTACTCGCACAAGTACGGCTACGGCAAGTTGGATGCGGAGAAAATTGTGGCCGTGGCAGAGTCGTGGACTAACGTCAAGCCCCAGGCATGGTACTACTCCGACGTAAGCACAGTGGCGAAGTCTGTCACCACCGGCAAGGATGACTCCGCGCCCCTCGCCGACACCATCACTGTGTCGCAGAAGGATCTCCAGGCAATGAACTTGGAGACGGTGGAGCATGTTACGGTGAAGGTGAACATTGCGCTGCACGTGCGTGGCCGCATAGCGGTGAAGCTCATTTCTCCCGCAGGCGTGGTCAGCACGTTGGCGGAGTACCGCCCAGTGGACACGTCTAACACTCCGCTCACCGACTGGATCTTTATGTCGGTGGCGCACTTGGGCGAGTCGGGTGTGGGTGATTGGCGGCTTGAAGTCGTGAGTGGTGCCGACAACACGCTCGATTTCCACGACTGGCAACTCCGGCTTTTTGGCGAGAGCGCGGACGGAGAAAAGGCCGAGACATTTGATCTTGACACCGACTATGCGGCGGTCCGGCGCGACCGAATGGGCCTGACGACTAGCGTCACTGCCACTCCTGCCACTTCCACAGGTACGTCTTCTGCAACACTTGAGTCCGCGGAGTCTACTGCGGGCACTGCGTCTGCTGAACCTGCCGAATCTACCGAGTCATCTCATGTCTCTGCCACCGCCTCGGCCACTAACTCAGCAACTCAATCGGCCACCGCTACAGGCGTCGATGACCACGAGGAAGAAGACGAGCCGGACCAGCTGTCGCACAAACACTACATGACGGACCATGCGGGCCAGTATTTCATGGCGTTGACGGTGATAGGGTTCATTGTGGTGATTGTGTTGATGAAGTGCCACAAGGGGCCCGGCAGCTCTCGCCGCAGAAGGAGAGAGGACTTTGAGTTTGACATCATTCCCGGCGAGGACTACAGCGATAGCGACACCGACCACGACTCCCTCGAACTTCACAGCTTGAGCCAAGAGGATGCTGAGCGCGAGGCGTTGTTCGAGGAGTTCAATGCGGAATCTTTGCCTGACTACGAGAACGACATGTTCCAGATCGGCGACGAGGACGACCACACCCCGGGTGCTACACCAGCGGCGACGCCAGCTGCTACACAGGATGAAGCTGCGACTGCCAGTCCTGTGGGGAAGTCCCCAGATTCTGATGCCGCTCCTGAATATTCAGAAACCGTTCCTGCCGAAAATGCGCCCGACGCCAGCGACAAGGAATGAGCGAACGGACATTAACTCCGCCACGGCGGACACCCAAGGCCAGTCATTGGCTTGACCCTGAGAGGGCCTTGGCCACCTTTATTAGATTGATCGCCTACCTCAAAGACCAGCCTTAAAAACCTCAAAGACCAGCCTTAAAGCCAACCTCAAAGACCTCAAAGACCAACCTCAAAGACCTATCGCGATCCTTGACCACCCTCTTGATCGCCTTGACCGTCTTGATCATCAACCATTGATATCAATTGTGCATTCTGCGCTCTGCACTGCACTCGTCAGATCGGCGGAGATGTATACCTGAATACAACGACAGTGCGCGAAATTTGGAGTCGCCCTCCGCATTGTAGACCGTTACTAAGCGCCGCGTGCGCCTTAGTAATGCAATTTCGTGCGACTTTAGTGCGTTCCTCCACCGGCCGACAGTGGTCCAGGAATCTCGTTGGGCGCCACATGCCGCCAAAAACAAGCAAAACTCCCCGAAATCGCCCCTGTCCCATCCCACCACCGCCAAAATAAAAAAACAGTCTGGCCCTGCGGTTGGTCACTCGCCCGTGGGGGAGCATTGTGCAGGCGGGCGATTCGCCGAAGACTAGATTCGTAGGTCGCACGTGAGGGCAACAAATCCGCAGAACAACGTCGAGCAAAACTGTCCAGACCGGGCCGGCACCGGATGCGGCCCCCGTGGGCAGTAGCCTCCGACACCAAATCCCACCCCAAACACCATAAAAAAAAAGAAACCTGCCCCGGCGATTCTCCCCAATGCCGCCGTGGTGGGGGATGCGGCATTTGCCATTAGTAAGTGGAGAGGTGCTGGTCTTATCAGGGTGCGACTTTCGGCCCAGAACCGGTCCTCCATATATAAGGTGCCGCTTGTCCAACCCAACTTTTTCCTCACCGCAAAACGCTACCGTTTTTTCGTCCCCCCAATTGCACCCATTGACCATGTCTGCTGAATTCGGAGAGCACGTTTCCATTGTGGTTTTCGGCGCCTCGGGCGACCTTGCCAAAAAGAAGACCTTCCCTGCACTTTTCGGGTTGTACAGAGAGGGGCAATTACCCCCCACGGTGAATATTATCGGCTACGCCAGATCCAAGATGACCGACACAGAATTGAAGGACAGAATCAAGCTGTACTTGAAGTACGACGACTCGCTCCAGGAGAAGGTGGACGGGTTCTTGCTGTTGATCAGCTATATCGCCGGACCATACGACCAACCGGAGGGGTACCAACAGCTCGACAAGGCGATCGAGGAATACGACGCCAAGGCCGGCATTTCCAAGTCCGAGAGATTGTTCTACTTGGCGTTGCCTCCGTCGGTGTTTACGTCTGTGGGTGCGCACATCAAGGAGCACTGCTACCCCAAGGAGGGCAGAATCAGACTCATTGTCGAGAAGCCATTCGGCCACGACTTGGAGTCCGCGAGAAAGTTGCAGAAGGACTTGGCGCCGCTTTTCACCGAGGAGGAGTTGTACAGAATCGACCACTACTTGGGCAAGGAGATGGTTAAGAACTTGTTGGTGTTGCGTTTCGGCAACGAGTTGTTGTCGGGCGTGTGGAACAACAAACACATTGCGTCGATCCAGGTGTCGTTCAAGGAGCCATTTGGCACCGAAGGCAGAGGCGGCTACTTTGACGACATTGGCATTGTCAGAGACGTGATGCAGAACCACTTGTTGCAGGTGTTGACGCTTTTGACCATGGACAGACCAGTGTCGTTCGACCCGGAGGCGGTCAGAGACGAGAAGGTCAAGGTGCTCAAGGCGTTTGGCAAGTTCGAGCCTTCCGACCTTTTGTTGGGACAATACGGCAAGTCCGAGGACGGATCCAAGCCAGGCTACTTGGACGACGAAACGGTCAAGAAGGACTCCAAGTGTGTCACCTACTGTGCTATGGGCATCAAGATTTTCAATGAGAGATGGGACGGCGTGCCTATTGTGTTGAGAGCCGGTAAGGCGTTGGACGAGGGCAAGGTGGAAATCAGAGTGCAGTTCAAGCAGGTGGCCAAGGGTATCTTCAAGGAGATCCAGAGAAACGAGTTGGTGATCCGTGTGCAGCCCAACGAGTCGGTGTACTTGAAGATCAACTCCAAGATCCCCGGTATTTCCACCGAGACTTCGTTGACCGAGTTGGACTTGACCTACGCCGTCAGATACTCCAAGGACTTCTGGATCCCGGAGGCATACGAAGCGTTGATTAGAGACTGCTACTTGGGCAACCACGCCAACTTTGTCAGAGACGATGAGTTGGACGTTTCGTGGCAATTGTTCACTCCGTTGTTGCAATACATTGAGTCGGGCGAGGCTCCATCTCCGGAGATTTACGCTTACGGTTCCAAGGGCCCTAAGGGCTTGAGAGACTTCATGATGAAGCACGGGTATGTTTTCGACAACGAGGGCTCTTACCAATGGCCATTGACTACCCCTGATGTGAAGGGCAAGATGTAAACGAATAAGTAAAATATAATTGGCACATTTTGAATAGGTATACGGAACTGTATTGTTGTTGTTCGCACTGGAATTGGACATTATGTTCCACAATTACACTGTTATCGCACTTAGGTTCGAAGCACCGTTATAGCATTTATCCCCATGGTTTGTACCGTTGCACGGATATCGTAACGTTAAACAATGTATCGTAAAATCATCGGCGCAAATATCGTGTGTCTCATCCTGAGTATGGTTAGCGTTCCCAAACTCTCTTATCGCAGCATCTTTCTGCCTCGAGCTGCATTAACATGCGCCATTCGTTACAAGATCAAATGCTTTCGGCATACAACCACTACTACACTCTAAATAGCTTGGAGGGTGTTAAATCAGACATCCATGGAAGGTCAATAAGCGGTCACTGGCATACTAGATTGGGTTCTAATGTATGCTACCGAGGAAACTGCGAATGTTATGGATATTTCATCACCTAAAACACCATTCCAAGCCAACCAGAGTGGTCGGAGGAAAACAAAAATGCACTCTTTGGTACGCGCTTCAAGAGTTCAGCATGTGTATGCGGAAAGTGAATCAGAACTGCTTAATACTGGCAAGTATAAGCTCCTATTCGAGCTCACTTGCAAAAGTGAGCCCATAATGAATAGGAACAATTTTCAACCCTGTCGTCATAGTCGAATCAGACTGGGAAAGAAGAAACTTAATATCATCATCTTCAGTTCCACACACGCGTGTTTGAACACCAAAAGCTCGTACAAGAAAGGGCTTTTCTGTTTTCCATCGTTGCTAATAAAAATTTTATAGAGGCGCGATGTGTTTTCTTATATAGTCAGCCGAGATGTGTATACTGCAGATAAAACGAGGTTACCCGCATTTTCCCTTCTAGGTCAGTGTGAGGGTGCGAATGCCCTACAATGGGTGAAGCAAGGCTAGGGTAACCGAGAGATGAGTAAAATCATTTGATCGGAGCAAAGAAAAATGCCAGAGGCAAAAATTTGGAAAGATTGAAATCCAGGAAATCTTATAGGGGCCCATTTTATTGATTATTTAAGCAGTTACAACTTAGTAGCGGTTCCAATTCACTTTGTATCCACCAGTCTTCTGCCACTCTCTATCAAATCTGTCAAACGTCACCCATGAAGCGACCATTGATATACGTAATCAGCTCACCGAAATCTACAACATCTCTTTCCGAAAACAAACGTTTATTTAAATCCAATACAACAGGCTAGCCCGCTAAGCCCACATCTACAGCAGAGGCGGCATTAGTCTCACTTCCAGAAGTCGGTGATGTTGCCGCCTGCACCGTTGAAAGCGAGCACGTTGGGTGACGCCTTGTCGAGGCCGGTGACAATGCCCTTGGTTCCGAAGCGGATCAATCTCTGCTTCAAGTCCGCGGGCGTGACAATACCAGCGTCAAATTCGGAACCGAACTCTGGTTGCAACGACAAGTAGTATGACAACAATCCAGTGATGTGTGGTGCCGCCATCGACGTACCCGACATCACCGCGGTGTCCTGCCAAATTCCGACGGACAAAATGTCCACGCCGGGCGCCTGGATGTCAACGCACAGGCCCCAGTTGGAAAACGAGGCCTTGGCGTCGCCGCTATCGGTAGCACCGACGGTGATAGGACCCGACGCACGCGCGGGCGAAACATCACATGTGTCCTGGTTCTCGTTACCTGCAGCCACAGAAATGTGCAAGCCTGCCTTGGTTCCGGCATTGGCAGCAAGGTCCAACGCATCAGATGCACCACCACCAATCAGCATGTTCACCGTGGCGCCCTTGTAACCCTTTTGCTTCGCTGCCACCTTGCTCTTGTGGTCGTTGGCAGCAAACTCAATGCCCTTGATAATATCAGAGGTGGTGCCTGAACCCAAGAGATTCATCACGCCCACCGCGACCAAGTCCACGTTCTTGGCAATACCGTAGGTCTTGGATCCGATGGTACCGGCCACATGACTGCCGTGGCCATGAGCATCCACCTTAAGGTTGGGGAACGCAATGGCGTCTCCCCACACCGCGCGGCCTTCAAAGTCCGGGTGCTCGGTTTTGATGCCGGTGTCGATGATGTAAGCGGTCACGCCTTTGCCGCCGTCGGTATCGTAGAAGTAGTCGGTCGACGTGGACGTTCTTTGCGACACCCGGGACAAGCCCCAGGGAGCATCTTTCTGCACATCAAATTCGTTCACGTGCATCACCGAGTCCTGTTCGACAAATTCCACCACAGGGAGCTTCTTGAGAAACTCCACAAACGCAGGTGGCATGTATCCCAGGTAGCCGTTAAAGGCGTCAATCAGAAACGAGAGGAGTTGGGATGCTTCGTGCGAGATCGCCTCCCGTAAGGCTTTAGTGGCCCACTCCATGTGTTTGGCAATCTCCTCCTCCGAAATTCCTTCCTTCAACACCACAATGTACTTGTTGGGGATGGCGTTGGCGGAAACCGGAGCCGAAACCGGGGATTGACGGCTAGGTTCGGAAATGATGTTTTTCACGGGTTTTTCGACGGCGATTTGGGGCACGGCCACGGAAAAGAGTTCATCAAGGTGAAAGTTATCCAAGTTGGGGATCAAGAGGGCGGCAGCATGTTGTGCTGCCAAAAGGGGCAAAAGAAGTTGGAGTTGCATTAGGGAGGAAGAAGAGGCGTTATCGCGGAAGATAAAGCGTGGGTGTGCACACAGCGATAAGTGACCGGGTGGTGGTAAAGAGGTTGGGTAAGACAATAAGAATATTTGATGGTGGAGAAAGAAGTGCAGAGTATGAGGTGGAAGGTAGGAAAGGGCGGGACAGGGTGGACAAGAGTGGGGTATAGTGGAGTTTTGGGTTTAGGCGGAAGTTGGTATTAGGGTGAATAGAGCTGGTGTGGCTGGTGGTCACGTGCGAGCAACTGTGGGGCTGGTCTAGTTGAGGAGGAAGTGGAAAGAGATGGAGGAGATGGCTGAGAGTATGGAGAGAACAGAAGAGTTGATGATATGGGAGTAAATTATTTGGGGTATAGTGAGATGATATAAAAAGTGGATACGAAACTGTTTAGAGATAAGATGGGATACATATCCAGACTGCGAAAGCTGGGCATAATGAAGCCACGACTCTGCAATTACTGTATTGCCATAGGAATCTACAATTTTCAAGCAATATCATTGTACATCCATGTTAGTAGTTAATAATTGTCATATTCTTGTTTCGTATGATGCTGGGCAGGTGCGGTTATAATGCAACACTGATAAAGTGTAATAGGAGTTCTAATGAAAGTGGCCATGGGGTGAATCTACGCCGGAATCTACCATCTGATCGTATTGGTTCAGTGACTGTATTGGAATCAGTGGCTGTATCGGAATCAGTGGCTGTAATGGAATCAGTGGCTGTAATGGAATCAGTGGCTGTAATGGAATCAGTGGCTGAATTGCTGTCAGTGACTGACTTAGATTAGTGATCGCTGGGCTCATATCTTTCCATTCAAGCTTTCTCTCTGCCCAAGGATTGATATTAGATATATTATATAGTCTCTTATCAACCGGCCACCGGAAAATCACACACAACTGCTTCCAAATTAATCATGGATAGGTTCACGCAGATAGCGTATCCGCAACACCCTGTCACATTAGAAGTGCATTTTCCGCTATTAAAACTATGATAGATAGCGAATAAAGCAACACTGTGGTAAGTTTACTTCTGCTCTCCCCACTCTTTGATACAACCAAATATCTTGAAATCCCATGTTCCCACAAACCGGCCCGATTACGGCTACTTCCGTGTCAATGTCCGTGCCGTTGATTAAGGAGTGACAAACCAAACCCGAGTCACAGACATTGAGCAATAGTCTTGCTTAGAGCCAGCCTGTCCTCAGAAAGTCCGTCATGTATCAAAACAAGTCCCCCATTTGTACATCCTCCCTTTCTTTGCATACATTCACCCTTCTCGCGATACACCGCAACAAATTGACCGAGTCAATCTGCCGTTTGGTCATAACAACCCAACCTCTTCGCAAGTGACTCTTATGTAACCATCTCATGTGGCATGAACTGAAAAAAAGCCAAGAAGACCAAGAATATGAATTTCATACCGAATTGAGGCGGAAACCAGGATAACAATAACTACTGTACTGCGACGTCAATACACACCCTGTGTGGAATGTCCTAATGACATATTCGTTGCATTTCAAAAGTTTCACCACGACCAAAAATATTGTTTATATCGTACTGTTGAGCCCGTTGTATTTCACGGACCGATACCTTCTACTTTTGATCACGCTGTAATTCGGGAACATTAGATTTCCAGAAATCCGCGTTCGGTTGTGTGATTCTCTGTGATCAAGCTAGCCCACCGGAGCCACGATCGGCCAGGGAAATCGCTTCTCTTCATCATGTATCTAGTCTTTCGATTGCCGTATGGTACTACAGTCCGATTTCCGAGGAGTAACTGGAACAACCGCAGAACAATAATTCACTGGAACAATAATCCGCAGAATAATTCACTGGAACAATAATGCGCACACAACTTGCTGGAACAATAATTCTGGAACAATAATTCTGGAACAATAATTCTGGAACAATAATTGTGTAGTTCAAATCAGTGAGATCCGCAAGAACCATGGCAAGGCGGAGCCCGTAAGCGTGCAGATACCAGTCGAATTTCCACCGAAATTAGATTGGTCATCACGAAACACGGAGCCCATGTGCCACTGCCGCAACGCGCGACTGCATACAGCGTGGGTGCCACACTGGCCATTCCAGTCGCACGCGTACGACGAAACCACAATGAATATTACGAGTCCAAAGCGCAAATCGACGATTCCGGCGTATTCCGGCGCGTCGCTCGATTGAA
This sequence comes from Clavispora asparagi, assembly GCA_030573135.1. Lineage (NCBI taxonomy): Eukaryota > Fungi > Ascomycota > Pichiomycetes > Serinales > Metschnikowiaceae > Clavispora > Clavispora asparagi. Next base: position 104,155 of record JAJMCU010000034.1, read on the forward strand.
ACCACCCATCATCCCAGCCGGCCGTCAACCTGGAGGATTAGAACCTGAAGATCTGAGACCACATCTGAGACCATCTGAGACCACATCTGGACATGGCCACCGGCTGTATGCACCACCCACCCACCACCGAGCCAAACAGCACCCCGCCAAACAAAACAGCAAAAGCACACCAAACACATAAACCAAATCAAAAAGCCAACCGAGGCGCCTGTAGCCAGCCCACCACCCACGCAGTGCCAGAGCTCGACGTGTCTCCGTCGGTGTCTGCCTCGAGCTGGGGTCGTGCCACGCCCAAACCCACCTCCGCGCACTCAACCGCACCGACCACGTAACTCTCCAACTACCCATCTTCCCATGTCCAGAAGAAGAGCGTACCCCCAGCCGCAGTACACGGCACCGCAGCCCGCGGCCGCCGCCTACAACGCCGCCTACGCCGCCGACCAATTGAACCAAAACTTTGGCGCCATGAATCTCAACCAGGCCCAACCGGAACAACAGGCGTACTACCAACCGCCAGCTCAGGCGTACGGCCAGCCCGCCGCGCCCCAGACCCCTTCCCAACCCCAATACGGCCAGCCAGGCCAACCCCAATACGGCCAGCCCGCGCAGGCCCAATACGGCCAACCGGCTCTGGCGCAGTACGGCCAACCGGCTCTGGCGCAGTACGGCCAACCGGGCCAGTCGCAGTACGGCCAACCGGGCCAGTCGCAGTACGGCCAGCCCGGCTACGACGCCGCCCCCGCGTTGCCGTTGAACCAGTTGTACACCACGGACTTGTTCAAGGAGTTGCCGCCGTCCATCAGCGACTTGGCGTTGCCTCCTCCGCCACTTATCTTGCCGTCCACCATCCAGCTTGTGCCCGGCGCCGACACCGCAAACGCGCTGCCCGAGTACTTCCGGTCGACGTTGAACGTGGTGCCCGCCAACCACTCGCTCTTGAAGAAGTCCAAGTTGCCGTTGGCGTTGGTGGTGCGTCCCTACAACACGTTGCACGATGCCACCGAGCCGGTGCCGTGCACCAAGGACACGGTGATCTCGCGGTGCCGCCGGTGCCGTGGCTACATCAACCCGTTTGTCACATTGACCGAGGGCGGCAAGCGGTGGCGCTGTAACTTCTGCAACTTGCAGAACGACATCCCTGCGGCGTTTGACCACGACGAGTTGACCCAGATGCCCGCCAACCGCTACGACCGCCCCGAGTTGTCGCACCTGGTGGTGGAGTTTGTCGCGCCCAAGGAGTACATGGCGCGTGCGCCCCAGCCCATCGTGTATGCGTTCATCATTGACGTGTCCGCCGACGCCGTCAACTCCGGCATGACCTCCACCGTGGCCCGCACCATCTTAGAGAGCTTGGACCGCATTCCCAACAAGAACAGCACCGCGCGCGTGGCCATCATCGGTGTGGACTCCAACTTACACTACTTCCGCTTCAAGGAGGGTGTGGACGACGCGCCCGACATGTTGATCATCTCCGACCTCGACGAGCCGTTCTTGCCGCTGCCCGAGGGCTTGTTGATCAACTTGGAGGAGAACCGCAAGCTGATCGAGCGCTTGTTGCTCGACTTTGCCTCCTACTTCGAGGGCTCTGCCAACAAGCACTTTGCCTTGGGCCCCGCGTTGCGCTCGGGCCACAAGATGATCGCCAGCATCGGCGGCAAGTTGATTGTGTTTGCCGCCACGTTGCCCAGCATCGGCGAGGGCAAGTTGGCAGTGCGTGACGAGGCCGCCCACAGCGGCAAGCCGAAGGAGGCGCAGATGTTGTTGAACGCGGCCGACAAGTTCTACAAGTCGTTTGCCGTGGAGTGCAACTCGGCCCAGGTCACCATCGACTTGTTCTTGACCGGCTCCAAGTACCAGGACGTGGCCACCTTGTCGAACTTGCCTCGCTTTACCGCGGGCCAGACCCACTTCTACCCATCGTGGGTGTGCACCAAGATAGAGGACGTGAACAAGTTGTCTAAGGAGATCTCTGAGCACTTGTCCATGGACATTGCGTTGGAGGCAGTGTTGCGGGTCAGATGTTCTACTGGTTTTAGAATGAGCGGCTTCTTCGGTAACTTCTTCAACCGCTCCTCCGACTTGTGTTCCTTCCCCACCTTCCCTCGTGACCAGAGTTACGTCATCGAGGTGTCGGTGGAGGAGACCATCAACAAGCCGGTGGTGTTCTTCCAGGCTGCGGTGCTACATTCCACGTGCTACGGCGAGAGACGTATCCGGGTCATGAACTTGGCTCTTCCCACCTCCGTCAAGTTGGACGACATCTACGCCTCGGCCGACCAATTGGCCATCGTCAACTATTTCACCCAGCGCGCTATCGAGAAGGCTTTGGCCGGCTCCTTGGCTGACGGCAGAGAGTTTTTGATCAAGTCAGTGGTGGATATCTTAAATGTCTACCGCAAGGACTTGGTGCCAGGTAACGTCACGGGATCTTCGCCGTTGCAGATTTCAACCAACATGAGAATGCTTCCCTTGTTGTTGTTCTCCTTGACCAAGCACTTGGGCTTCAGAGAACAGCGTGTTCCTGCCGATCACCGTGCCATTGCGTTGAACAACTTGGGCTCGTTGCCGCTCGCACGTTTGATCAAGCTGATCTACCCCACAGTGTACTCATTGCACAACATGGCAGACGAGTGCGGTTTGCCTGAAGAGTTGGTCCAGGTTAACGAGGAGACGGGTGAGGAGGAGACAGTCACATCGACCGAGATCTTATTGCCTGAGCCCATCAACGACACCAAGGCGTCTTGGGAAAACTACGGTTTGTATTTGATCGACAACGGCTCCGAGTTGTTCTTGTGGGTCAGCGGCGATGTGGTTCCCGGCTTGGTGTATGACTTGTTCGGCACCGAGAACTTGTACACGGTGCAGACTGGTAAGACGGAGTTGCCCGAGTTCTCGTTCGAAGACTCGGAGTTCAACTACAAGGTGCGCCAGATCATCGGCAAGATCCGCGAGCAAAAGGATTCGATTGTGTGGAAGAGTTTGTACATCATCATTGGCGGTTCGTCGAACGAGCCAATCGAGATGACACAGCAGCGTGATTTGATGGCGTTGCGGTTGTGGGCCATGAGCTGCTTGGTGGAGGACAAGACCCAGTTCGAACAGGGTTACCGGGAATTCTTGACGTCGTTGCGGACAAAGGTTACCGCTTAGAGTGCATAAAAAGTACGTTTCAATTATTACTGTTGTAGATGAGGGGCGATTGGCTTTCTCTTGCGACACAAGTTATGGTGTGGTACTTTTCGAACTATTGGAGTTGACTCTGGTTGCAGCAGTTAAATTCATGTGTGGTCCAAATGCCAGGCTTCTAATTCCGGAAAATCACGCAAAATCCGTATCGTAAACTTCTGTGTGACTCGTTTGCCTGCTAGGACTAAATTTGCGAAATCTTGAAACCCCACTCACTTAGTAAGCTTATCCTATTTGCTCCACAAGTTATATTAGTTCCTGTACAATGCAAATGGTCCACTTAACACCGCGCTATCCACCGCAGCTTTGTTCCACACTATTGTTTTGGGTTTCCATCGTTGGGAGATTTTTGTAATATTGGGGTAAATAACCAATAATGATATATGAATAAAAGGGTTGTGGTTAAATGCCCTAATAACCGTAGGTTGTTGGACTCAATATTTCTAGCGTTTTGCTCTATCGAGAAAAGCCGCGTGTATGTTCGTGTGCAGCCTAAAACTCTACGTTCGAGGATGTGGTTTAACGGTGCGATACATACTTATATGCTTATTTGTCAACATCTTTCCCGATATGGAACTTAGCCGCAGCACCTCACTAGCCATTGCTGTCGTGAAGCAAAAGATGTAAGTGTATAAGTCAAGGTAAGCATTAGAGAATTATCATTGGTCTTGTTTTTAACCAATTTTTCTGTCAATTAATCGTTCAGTTGCAATGGTTTACAATTTTGTGCGAAAGAGCTTCTTCGGACCACTTGTCTAGCCGCAAATTAATCAACTATGTGGAAGAACAAGCTGATTACATTATTCCAGAGAAATACCAGGGGGAAGAGAATACTCCGCATGTTCGTCTAAAGAGGCAACGGCCAAGTCCTCCAGTTTTAAATTTACCCGTGCCTCTGCAACTTAGTCAGCTCGCCCTCCTTCGAAATTAAACCCTGCACAATGTGTGAGACAAATTCCCGCTTATGCGTAATTGCCACATCCTATTTCCTTACATGTGCTAGCAACCACCTGTTGGCTTCTCGCCTCATAGTACGAACTTCAGCACAATGAACACATTTCAAGTGTTCTGACTCTAAATTGTGCGACGAACATTTGAAATCCATCAGAATATGTGATTCACGTAATCGTACCCTCGAATCTCCGTGATTATGCAATGCAAGGCATATCCCCAGAGAGACAGCCGCATGCGCCTCATTTTTTAGTATGATGACAAAGACTGGTACAGAAAAGAGTGCGGCGATATTATTTGTATACCGGAATTTGTAAGCGCCTTCCGGATGTGGAACATGTCCGCATCATCTTACTAACCATTACAACTGGCGTAAAATCGTATAAATAATGACGAATATTCGGCTTGATGCAAATCTTCATTAAATACAATCTAATCTAAAGGACTAGTCCTTCAATCCACTAATATTATTATACCTGCAATGCTTTACAACTTTGTGAGAGAAAGCTTCTTTGGACGGTTGATCTACCACATGTCCAGCCGCAAATTATTCAACTATGCAGAAGAAAAATCCGATTATGTTATTCCAGAAAAATACCTTCGAAAGGGAGGAAGCGAATACTCTGGATATTCGTCAGATGGAACCACCGCTGGATCTTCCATTTCTCAGTCTAGCTTGCTGTCGAGCGAAACCCTTGATGACGAGGGTCTAATTATTGTTTCTTGGGATGGTGAAGATGATCCAGAAAACCCATACAACTGGCCACTCACATATAAGATTTTATTCGCCTTTCAGATTGCGCTTTTGACTGCATTTGTTTACATGGGCTCTGCCATATATACGCCGGGAGTGGAGGAAATCATGGAGAAGATGGATATTAACCAAACTTTGGCGACTTTACCATTGACTATGTTTGTCTTTGGTTACGGTATTGGACCTATGGTATTTTCACCAATGTCTGAAAATGCTCGTTTTGGTAGGACAACTATCTACATTGTGACGTTGTTTATCTTCTTCATTTTGCAAATTCCAACCGCCTTGGCTAACGATATTGCGTCTTTGAGTGTCTTGCGTTTCCTTGCAGGTTTCTTTGCCAGTCCATGTTTGGCTACTGGTGGTGCTAGTTTTGGTGACGTTACCGCCATGCCATACATGCCCGTTTCCATCAGTGTTTGGTCTATCGCGGCGGTGTGTGCTCCTTCTTTGGGACCATTGTTCGGATCCATTTTGACAGTTAAGGGGGGGTATCACTGGACTTTCTGGTTTGTTGCAATTACATCTGGGTCTTCCTTTCTCGTTTTGAGTTGGTTTCTTCCAGAGTCTTACGGAAAGACCATTTTGTACAGAAAGGCAGAGAGATTGAGAGCATTGACTGGTGATGACAAAATCACTTCGGAAGGTCACATTGAAAACAGCAAGATGTCTACTAAGGATATGGTTGTGGATACATTGTGGCGGCCATTAGAGATCATCATCTTCGAGCCGGTTGTTCTCATCATTAACTTGTTCATTGGTCTTGTGTACTCGATCATGTACATTTGGTTTGAGGCATTCCCTATTGTTTTTATTGAGATTCACCACTTCACTTTGATTGAGTTGGGAGTGTCGTATGTTTCCATCATGATTGGTATCTTGATTGGTGCGTCGTTCTACATTCCGATCATTTACAATAAGTTCACCAAGAAGCTTTTGAACGGCGAGCAAGTGGAGCCAGAGGTATTCATTCCGATGGCTATTGTTGGCTCTATTCTCATGCCTGTTGGTATTATTATTTTTGGCTGGACTAGTTCGCCCGATCTCCACTGGATTGGTCCTTTATTTGGCGGTGCCATCTTTGCATCTGGCGCGTTCATTGTGTTCCAGACTCTTTTTAACTACTTGAGCACATCGTTCTGGAAGTACTTGGCGTCTGTGTTTGCTGGTAACGATTTGTTTAGAAGTATCATGGCTGGTGCTTTCCCATTGTTTGGTAGAGCCTTGTTTAAGAATTTACTGACCGATAGGTATCCCGTGGCGTGGGGATCTATGATTTTGGCGTTCTTGTCCATGGCGATGATTGCAATTCCAGTTACTTTCTACTTGAACGGGCCTAAGTTGAGAGCCAGATCGAAGTATTCTGGCGCTTAGGATGGTTATACGGGTTATAGAATATATTAGAGTATTACTTATGGTGTATGGAATGCTCGGAGGGGCTGAATCCCGAATCTGGGTTTTTGGATTATCCAGCCTAACAGAGGTGAAGTATGCCACGACAGCTGTATTGCTGATCAGAGTTAATGAAATGGTCGCTGGACTCGATCACGTTGATCTCTCCGCTGGATCCTAACTGTACTACCAGCCTACTGATCCAGTAACACCAAACCGGGTGCAGTACTCACCACATCCCCGGTACATGTGTCATTGTCAATAAGTCATTCACTTTGATCCTATGCTATTCACAGACCCGCCCCCTCCCTCGTGTGCGGCTCGCTTATTCCTCTGGCTCGATAATCCCGAGCGCCGCGATCAACTGCGCCTCGGGCGCATCCGGCCCAAGTGGGTCGAGCGCAGCAGTTGCAGCCGCCACCATGGCGTCGCGCGACGCGCGCACATTCCGCGCCACCGGCCCGCCTCGCGCCATCGTGGCCGCCAAGTTTTTCTTGAACCGGAGCGCCGTGCGCTCCCAGTACACCGCGCGGATGGAGCCGTGAAGCCGGGCCTCCACGGCGCCGCGCAACCCCACCGGGGTGTCACCATCGGTAGCGGGTGCAATTTTTGTGTCTGACGCTGTGTCAGCGTCAACATCATCCTCCATCTCCGCCTTCGCCTCCTCGCCGTACGCGTCGGCCGCGTCCAACACCGCCGCAAGGGTGGCAGCGTAGTGGTCCGCCGCAGTGCGCGCGTCCGCCACCACGGTGCGGAACGCCCGCGGCAGTTGGAGCGCGCGCGCCAACCCCGCGGCCGTCACCGCCACCAGCTGCGCCACGCCCCGCTCCACCGCCGCGGGCACCGCGCCCCGGTCAAGCACCCACAACCCGTACATCCGCGCCAGCAACGCCGTGTTGTCGGCGCGGAACG